>NJDD01003698.1:13744-28310 GCA_002245505.1 Calephelis nemesis | reverse complement strand
CTACCATCCCGCTCAATGTATGGAAAGGGCGAGGGATTTTAACCATGAAACATCTCCGCGCGGAGACATGGTGGCAGTGTGTTATACAATGCGGTTTTTGGATACAAATCTAGATTCTTCAGTACAAAGTCCGTGTCGCTGCAAACCGAAGCGGCATGTGGTACAGTGTGATATTCGCCTAAGAATCCTCCATAGCTAGATAGTTAAAGAACTCTTCTGCAGAATTTGTTAATGTGAATTCGCCCATATTATAACAAGACTAAATATTTGTTAACTTTAAAGTAAATCGAGCAAGTGTTAACACAGTAAACAGTTTACACACACTTCTTTAACACTTGTCAAAGTGTGTACAAACTTCAGCATCATTACATTTAATATGTATGCAATGAGTTTGAGGTAAATTTCTTGCCTGGCCACGAACATTCACGTTACTATGATTAGTTTTTATTAGGTTCGTGAAGTCAAGAACTATGCTATGTAGAACCTAGAACCTATTTTGAGCTCCTTTTACTCGCTATTATGTATTATTATGAGGCACACTTTGTAGTTTCTTTAATAAATATATCATTTCTCTGCCAACAACAAAGTTTGTAAGAGGCAAGCGTGGTTACTCAGTAGGTGGTTAAGATGTGAGTCAATTTTTAGAAATTGGTCTCCTTCATTTTATCTAACCTACCACCATAATGCAAAGCAGTAACAGTCTCAATTGCAGTGTGAAGGATAAGTTTTATTAATAAAATGTTTCTAATGAAAAGTAAAATACAACTAAAGTCTTTCGCATTTAATGACGTCAGACATCCGTTAGTAACTATCGTTTTAATATTATTTGCAATAAACGATACATTTATGCAAGACATATATTGATATGGACTTCACTAATTCACATTAGTTGGTCACATCACAAAATGCGAATTATTACATTCACCATTTCATATTGTATTTTACACAAGATTCCCTTTCACAAGTTGCACTTCGGCTCATTAAACACATGAAATTCGTGGCCGGGCATTTAATATAAAATGATTTCACTTCGTTCCTATCAACAACTGTTTTCTATCATTAATATCATCCATGATCCGATCAATAGGAAATTACTGATGATGGAGACCGCATCACAATCGACAAGTACGAGAGGAACACTGTCATCACAGTGCGAAGGACAACCAGGATTGACAGCGGGAAGTACAAATTGGTGCTTACCAATTCGTCAGGCACTTGCGAAAGTATCGCCGACGTTGTTGTGCTAGGTAAGGTTTTGTTAAACATATTACTTATTTCATTTTAATGACATAGAAAACCTTTTTTTTACATTCTATTTGAACACACTTTTCTTTACTTTTCCACAAATAGGTATATCCGTAAATCTTGGACCATAAATTACTTAAAAGAATGTATAAAAGCTTAAATCCCACCAAGCGGTGATGATGGACAGCTCAGATTATATTTCAGCTTTTTAATGTAGCAATGTAATATTTTCTCCCTCCACTTTATTCTACCATTAAATCTCTGCGACGGATGCGAGAAGTTCGTATCTGTGTAAATAATATTGACGTATGTGATGGCTATTCAGTTTTTTTGGATTCGTCAGTAGTCAGTTCTTGAAGCTATATGTTTTGTCTGTTGTAACTTTAGCTTACGAATCCGATGGTCCGCAGAATTAATCTAAATTTAATAATGATTGGAAAATTAAAAGAAAGGAGAAGGACCTATCTCTTAGAGGAAATCTCCAGGGCTACCTTTGTTGGACGACATATTTGCTGTCAAGACCTGTATAGAACATCTTTGAATGTTGTGTTCTGGGAACCATAGTTCTTTTCTTAGCCTTAGAGAACCTTAAAACTCAACGTAATCAGCGGAAGCAAGTGACGAGGCATCATTAATAATGTTAACTTACTTTTAGATAAACCAAATAGACCGAATGGGCCCATCGAGGTTACGGATATTCGCGCTGAAAAGGCTACAGTCAAATGGAAGAAACCAGATGATTGGCAGGGATCTGATATTACCGGTTACACACTTGAAAAGATGGACATGGTAAGTTTTAAATGTTTATCGGAACAAGGTGTTTATATAGAATAATATTTAGCGATATGTATTAGGGTAGATATGCGATAACCCCATCGTCAGTTAATGGTAAAATCTAGTATGCAGTAATTAGGTTTGTTTGTTTGTCTAGTCAATTTGACTAGACGGTTGTTTTGTTTTATGGATCTTCAATTAGTACCATCGCCATACTTAATCCAGCACCTGTAATATCAACTTTGCTATTGTCATGTTCCTGTTAGAAGGGTAAGGCGGTAAACATACGTAGGCATGAGGCTTAACTTTTCTGCTTCATGTTGGCATCACCGTAAATACTTTTAGCGCGCATAGACACGTGTGTAGACGATAGCAACGTGTATTTCTTTTTAATAGAACATTTGTCTGCTCGTTTAACTTACTACTATGAAAAAATTAAATAAGTGCCTACAGATAATACAGAGCAATAGCTTTTTTACAAAGCTGTTGTCAGTAAGATCGCAGATGAGTTATACAACTCGTGCGAATCAACCGCTACCCCGCGTACGAGTTGTAGATATACCTAATAGACCGAAATATCTGACCCCCTTAACAGTATTTTTGCAAATATCATAAACTTGTTACGGTACTTTGAAAGTATTGTAAGGGGGTCAGAAATTTCAGTTGCTGACTGTACCTACCCAGTATATTTGTAAGACACTAGCTATTCCTCCATTACGACTAGATGGAAGAGATCTGTGATAAATTCGCAAAACTTATCCTCAATGACATTCTTGCATGGATAAGCGAAACTGTCTAGAGCTGTTCGTTTATTAAAATAACGTGCCAAACCTTTTATTTTAAATCCATTTACAGGATACAGGCAATTGGGTGCCATGTGGTGAAACCGGGCCGGAACCAACTGAATTTACTGTAAAAGGTTTGACACCAAACCACAAGTACAAGTTCAGGGTCCGCGCAGTCAACAAGGAAGGCGAATCCGAGCCTTTGGAAACCGATGGATTTATTGTTGCCAAAAATCCGTATGGTAAGTACCTTGTTTAATAAGAAATTATTATTAGTTATTTAATCATACTGTCTCCTATTCTTCCCTAACCGCGTCGTTGACTGAGAGGTCAGCGTAGGAACATGACTTACTCAACGAACCAACTGCGAGGATCAGGTTCGATTCCCAATGGAGGCAAGCGTTTGAATGATGAATATTGATGTCTGTATTTCCTGATTTGGGTGTTTATTATGTTTTTACTACTATATATCTATATATGTATTTGTATATAATAGTGTCGTTGACACCTTTTTGCCGCCAAAACTCACTGAATGAGCTTGAGTGAGGAAGTAAGTCACCTCTTTAGCTAAGACTCTGTAATGACATTCTAACAACGACTTGTGACTACAATGAATGAAACTTATGAAGTGAATCCTGTCCTATCAATGTTATGAATGCGAAAGTTTGTTTGTTTGTTACCCTTCATACAAAAACTACTAAACGGATTTTGATGAAATTTTTTACACACATTGAGGGTATCCAATTCTTAGATTAACACATAGGATAGCTTATATCCCGAAACCAATATTCTTGTGGGACCACGCGGGCAAAGCCACGGTCAACAGCTAGTTGAACATAAATAACAAGAAAAAGAGTATATTAGAATTTCTAACACGGAAGAAGTGGTAGTATAGCCATAAGATCGTAGCCTATCTCGGAAAACGACAAGTTAACAAAACAGAGTTTTGGGGCTATCGTGAAAGAAGATAGTCGTAGATTTTTCGTAATTCAATAATTATGTGTGTAAATTATGAGTTACTTTAATTGATTTAGTTACCAATTAATTGAATTTTGTTAAGTTCAAGTGCACAAGTCAAATATTTATGAGGAAATTAGTGTATCGTATCTTTCCTCGTTGCCACCAAATCTCACTAAATAAGCTTGAGTAAAGAGGCCACCGCTTTATTCAAGACCCTGACTGACTTAATATGACTTACGCCTTGTGACTTTAAAAAAATCATACGGAAGACGTGGCAGAATGGCCTAAAGGTATTAGCCCTAGAAAAGGGCAAAGTAACTTAAAAAATAAAATTTAAAAAAATCATTTGTCATAAATTCGCGGAGTTTTTGAATTTTGCTTTTTGCTTTTCTAGTAAATTTAAGCAAGAATAAGTATCCAATATAATTTTATTTAATTGGTATGAAAATATGTGTGATACATAACAATATAGAAAACATCAATATGTTCAAACGATACATGCTAATAGAGCATGAAATATACAAATAATGTATAAAAAGGTAATACAACCAAATTTGTTAATAAGTAGCTGCTATTTCCTAGTTTCACCTGTTAAACTTGTATCTCTAGGTTGTAGAGTTGTGTTGAATGGCGTATAAACTCAAAAATTTGGCATTACTTTTTGGTTCCATAAGTTTTTAAGTGTGGACAAATGTGTACTGTAAATATATGAATGGAGCCTTTCCTGTCTGCATACATGGAACCCATAACTATTATTTTCAGGAGATAGCTATGTACGACTGGTATGCTAATTCCACCCTTTGTGAAAAGTCAAACAAATGTCTAAAAGGTCTAAAAAACTGTATTTAAAATATTTAGACTTCACGAATTTCTTTGGGTAGCAGTGATCACATGCCATCAGTAGCATGAGCGTGAACTTAAGAATATAATGGCTAAGTATGTTTTTGTATCCAGTGTTTCCCAAGCATTGTTCTGTCATGGCCCTGTAATTTTCAAACTGCCTTTTCGTGACCCACTTGACACTTTTAAATACAAACTGCATCCAGTAGGTTGCTTTATCTACATTGAAACACTGATTGTATCTTAAAAGACTCAAATGTGTAGTTATTCTTCTAGCAGATTTAAAACAAATTAAATAGATCTCTACATTTGAATTGTCTAACCACGAACAAATAGTACATTCTGGCAGACACACAAATATCCCCACAGTTGGGCTTCTTTCAGCAACAAAGCAAAACCAAAAAATTTGTTTCTTTCAGATCCACCTAAGGCACCTGGAAAACCCTCAATCATCGATTATGACAATCAATCTGTCACACTTAAATGGGAGCCACCAGCAGATAATGGTGGCCGTGCAGTCTTGGGATACGTCATTGAAATGAAGGACAAATTCACCGCAGACTGGGTTGAGGTAATACCATTTTTAATTTAACTAAGACTTATTTTACGTAATAAACATAGTGTTATTAGGTAAATAGAAATAAAGGTAAACTGACTTGCAATCTCAAGGCTTGATTTAGCCATATTTTAGTATAGAGAGATGTTTAAAATTCAATTAAGGTGGGCTAATAAAATGTATTTACATTTATTAAAAGCTTAAGATTGGACCCAAGGACTGTTAAAAGGAGAGTTAACAAACTTTAAAAGGCAACTTACATTTTGCATTACATTGCAGCTAACTCTTGTTGAAGATGTCCTTAAGTGCCGTCTTTTAATCATATGCTTTTTTTTATCATCCCCCTTTCCCCCCTTGGTTATACAGGGTAAGGTTTAAGATCAAATCCCCTACCCTATCAACATCACATAATATAGTTTTTCAGATTAATTTGGACTGGGGTAAAAATAACAAAGGAAAAATGTTAAAAATGTGTTAAATAATTAAAATAATAAATAATTAAAATAATAAAATTAAAATAAATAAATACTAAATAATTAACATTAAATGTTAATAATGTGATAAAGCTTAGTATTCATGATTTCAATTAAAAAATAAACACACATAATAACTTTCAGATTTTTTCTGTACCCTCATGGAGAGCCTTTCAAGAGAGCCCTCCTGTAACTAATTGACAACCCCTTGAGCAGCAGTGACTGCTTTTCAATAGGCTGTAGGCTTTCCAGACCCCTTTTTTTATAAAAAAACTATTCATGACACACACTTTCATGGCTTTATGTCTTTACCGTCTATCATTACCGTCTTTGATGTCTAAAGGTTGCATGTATTTCTTACCATTACAAAAAAGTTTTTTGGTTTTTATTCCTGTAGAAACCATTTTGCCAACCCTTGCATTGTAATGTCACAGTAGGATAAATCTGACAGTGTTTTATTACTACTAAATATGCTGAAAGGATGTAATAACGGAGTTGCCAGTTAAAGTGCTGTGAAGTTGTAGGTACTGCGAGACTAGCAACGTTTTAGTCATGTAAAAAATAAAAAAACTTTTCAGTTTCTCTATATATTCCCTCACATCAGCTCTGGAGCTCAATATGTTCCTGAATGTTTTTCTAATAGGAATTTTTATTATATTTGTAGGCTTTATTAAATTCTTTGCTAGGATTAGAGAAGATATAAATTTGCTGTTTATTTAAAACTTTTTTAAATAAAAATTACTAAAACATTATAATAATGATAGGTTCTCAAGACTCAAGACACCAATACTGAAGCCAAAGTAGAGGGTCTCAAAGAGAAGATGATATATCAGTTCCGTGTGAAGGCCTACAACAAAGCTGGAGTCGGTGATGCTTCAGAGCCCACTGAAAACCATCTTTGCAAGCATAAGAATTGTAAGTACCTACTTGAAATGTTCACTATTTATTACTACTGCTTTAACTCACTGCAGCACAAGTCATTCTTGACTAGTTATAATGGTTGAACGCTGATTTATAACTTAAATAAACTATAATAGTTATGTGCTTTATTTTATTACACTTCCCATACTGGGAATTTTCACATTTTTGTAATGGGTTCAATTTTGGTCTACCAATTATTTTTTCTCTTAAAGTCTTGTTAAAGATATAAAACATTCCTTTTTCAGTGAAACCACGTATTGAACGCAGCACTTTCAAATCAGTTATTATCAAAGCTGGCCGTACGCACAAGTGGTCGGTAGATGTTACCGGTGAACCTACTCCAGAAACTACATGGTAAGAGTTTTTATTTAATTAACTAATATCCTGACTTTATCCTTGCAGAATTGTTCCATTTAAACTTTCTTACAAAAATTAAACACGACTTAATCTTAATTCTGACCCATATTCTTCAAATATACAAAGTCTGATCAAAATTGTTACACTAGATTCCATAAAAAAAGTTTTGTGTTTGGAAACATTCCAGAAAACTATTATGATGATCTTTTGAAAGAATTTTGTTGTACTCTGGTACAGTCATACATATTATGTGAGTTCATATTTTAGGTAGAACTTTATGTGTAAGTAATAATGCTATCGTTGTTTATATAATTATTAACAAGTTCTCATGTTGTGACATTTTATGTAATGTGTAGATTATTATCCCACATATCTGCAGATACAAAAATCTTGCATCATTGTGTATGTTATAGAAAATTTTATAAATTGGTTTAGATCAAATTATCATTAATGTCTGAAATTTGATATAACTTAAAAGACAGAAAGAAAGAAGAAGAGTTTTTACTCAATCTTAACTAAATATGTTTAATATGCATACAAAACCGTGGGCGACAGCTAGAATAGTTATAAATAATTAAGCATTTGAATAAAAAAATATAATAATTACATTTCTATAATGAAGAAAAGGAAAGGTAAATTTTAGAAACAGACAAAGGAAGTTATATTTTTAAGCCATATAGGATTGTAATCAGGAATGGTCTCTAGAATCTAGATAATTCAATTGGTCATTAAAATTACAATTTTGTAACAATTTCTTATGCTTCTGACCACTATGAAGGGAAAAACAACTTTCATACTATAATTTTAACTGGGCAAATTTTTGGCTAGCGGCTAATTTTAATAAGTAATCTAATAGATAGTGCTTATAAAAGGCAGTAACCAGGTAACCACTATTGTTTTTTAATATTAAGTAAAACATTACAACCAAACTAAAGTACTAAGACTATTGTTGAAACTGGTAGTAGTTTAATAGCACTCTCGAACACATGTAAATCTGATTAAGGATTTATTTGTTTTGTTAGTTTTTCCAGGAATTAATATAATATATAGTTGAATGTAATTTTTTTGTGTTAGTACCTATGTATCACTTTCCGATTATCTTTTAGAATTAAGTTATTAAGTTAATAAATTAATAGTATTAAGTTTTTTAACATATTTATTTTGTTAGGATACTGTTATGTGACTGTTAATAAAAAAACATTTTTTGTAAGATCTGTGTTAGGTTTTTTTTTAATAATATTATATTTTCTAAATAAATATCAAAAAATACTATGAGAATATTATATATAGGTGCTGTTAATATTTTCTTATTTACCTTTTCGTAATATTCACAAATATAACAAAAAGAAATTCTACAATTCAAGCATGACACTAGCGACATCTGTAAATGTACGAAAGAACAACGTTGTCTCCTAACTGGCGCTTTGAGTTAAAGCCGTCTAACAATATCACAAGGTGGCGGCCGTTTTATTTCGGTCGTAATTTACACCGCGGTGACGAGAATGCGTGTCATACAATGACTAGGCTTCATACAAGCTAATGAAAGCATACTTACCTGGCGTAGGGGATACCGTGATCAAGAAGGCGGTTCCCCCAGAGCGAGGCCCTTCCATTGCACTGCGGTTGGGTTGACCTCTGCGATTATCCCTAATGTGGATAACTCGGACGCGTAATTTTTGGTAGTGGGGACTGCGTACGCGCTGTCCCCTCCATATAAAATTTAAGTAGGTAATTGGCGTCTTAACTATTTAATTAATATTAATTTCATTTTTTATTGTATGAAACTAAAAACTTTATAAAATATTTGCCTTTTAAAGGATAAAATACATAACACATACTATATTACATTAGGTAATAGATAGATACCGTAAAGTTTCATCAGCATCCGTTCAGTAGTTTATTGTCAGTTTTACATAATAAAACTGTTTCTTATAGTTAAAATAGACATTAATATAGTTTATAAACTGACTGGAGATGTGATATGTTTTATTTTCTTGTAGTATGTGTCACCGATGATCAACTTTTAGAAAAATCATTATTTAAATAAAAACATTCAGGTGTTTTTAGTGTTTTTGGAAGGATGCCTACTGTAACGTGAATGTTATTTAAATGATTTTGTTACGTTTATTCAATCATTTATAAAGATTTTAAATTGAATGGAGATGTACGATTTTTTTTATGTGTAACTTCAGATTAACTTTTAGAACAAACATTATAAAAATAGTTTTTTTTGACATATTTATTTTGTTAGATTGCTAGCATTAGATAATTCATAGAAATTTAAACAAGTACTTAAAAATTGTAGTTGTTGAAAATTAAAACATAATTTTTTGTGTTTAAGGTACTTAAATGAAATGGCCGAAATACACAAAACGGTTTCTAAAAATAGAAATTCCTAATTAGTTTTTTTTTCGGTACTTTTTTGCTGTTTACGCCATGAAATTATTAATACTAATAATATTTTTTTAATGCTATACTTGGTGTCATTATGATAATGTTAGTGTAGAATGTTAATAATTAATTTCATTATATTACAAATGAAAAAAGGACTAAGAGAATATTTACACTCTTATTTTTTTCTTTTTTACCTACGCAAAAGTCAAGATAGTCACACATATTCCAAAAAGACATTCTACAATTCATCTATGAACTAGCGACATCTGTAAATGTAAGAAAGAACAACGTTGCATCCTGACTGGCACTTTGAATTAGAGCCGTCTAACAAAATCACAAGGTGGCGGCCATTTTGTTTCGGTCGTAATTTAGACCGCGGTGACGAGAATGCGTATCGTGTAATCACTAGGCTTCATACGTGCTAAAGTAAGCATACTTACCTGGCGTAGGGGATACCGTGATCAAGAAGGCGGTTCCCCCAGAGCGAGGCCCTTCCATTGCACTGCGGTTGGGTTGACCTCTGCGATTATCCCTAATGTGGATAACTTGGACGCGTAATTTTTGGTAGTGGGGACTGCGTACGCGCTGTCCCCTCCATATAAACATTAAAGTAATCGTCTTTTAACTATTTAATTAATATTAATTTTCATTACACGAAACTTGTACTACACTAAAATACTGTAGTCTTCTGAAAATTAAACTATATTACTTAATTTTAGATGCTGCAAAGTTTTATCTACATATGTTCAAACTTCAGTAGTTTATTGACAGCTTTTCCATAATAATCTAGATTAGTGTCTGGTTTGTCCAGACACTAATCTAGTTTGTTTTATGGAGATTTGTTATGTTTTTTTTTGCATTATAAGTGTCATTTCTGTTTAACTTTTAGAATAAAAATATTCAGTTTTAATAGAATTTTTCTTTAGGGATGCTGTTTTGTAAATGTTATTATAAAATATTTTGTTAGGTTTATCCAGTCAAAGGAGATGTATGTTTTTCACTTGTAAGTGTAATTTCAGATTAACTTTTAGAACAAACATTATTTGAAAAAAAAATGTATATTCAGTTTATGGAATATTTATTTAGTTAGGCTATTTTTTGACTTATTTAGTCAGTAAAGTTAGAGTTATTAGGTAATTTATAGAAATTTAATACTTAAAAAATCTTATTAGTTGAAAATTAAAACATATTTTTTAGTTTTTAAGGTATATGAAATGGCCGATACACAAAGTGGGCTTTTGAAAAACAGAAATTCCGAATTTGTTTTTTTGCTTTGCTATTTACATCATGAATAAGTCTGACTGCAATTCGACAAAAGACTACAGTACTCTAAATCCGACGTCAAAACATCTTTCTTAAATTAACCTGTAAAATCTGTTCTCAAATTTCAAAAAATATTTAATATTCTAAATTTGTGTTATAATGACAATCTTAGAGTAGAATGTAAATAATTTAATTATATAACAGATGAAAAAAAAATACATAGACAGTATGATACTCATTTTCTTATTTACCTACTTAAAATAGTCACAAATAATATTACAAAAATGACATTCCTGTTACAATTCAGGTACGACACTAGCGACATCTGTAAATGTACGAAAGAACAACGTTTTCTCCTGACTAGCGCTTAGAATTAAACCCGTCTAACAAAATCACAAGGTGGCAGTAATTTTATTTCGGTCGTAACTTACACCGCGGTGGCGAGAATGTGTGTCATACAATGACTAGACTTCGTACAAGCTAATGAAGGCATACTTACCTGGCGTAGGGGATACCGTGATCAAGAAGGCGGTTCCCCCAGAGCGAGGCCCTTCCATTGCACTGCGGTTGGGTTGACCTCTGCGATTATCCCTAATGTGGATAACTCGGACGCGTAATTTTTGGTAGTGGGGACTGCGTACGCGCTGTCCCCTTCATATAAATATTAAAGTAATCGGCGTCTTAACTATTTAATAAATATTAATTTTCATTACACGAAACTTGTACTACACTAAAATACTGTAGTCTTCTGAAAATTAAACTATATTACTTAATTTTAGATGCTGCAAAGTTTTATCTACATATGTTCAAACTTCAGTAGTTTATTGACAGCTTATTCATATTCTAATAATCTAGTTTGTTTTATGAAGATTTGTTATGTTTTTTTTTTGCATTATAAGTGTAATTTCTGTTTAACTTTCAGAATAAAAAATATTCAGTTTTAATAGAATTTTTTCTTAGGGATGCTGTTTTGTGAATGTTATTATAAAATATTTTGTTAGGTTTATCCAGTCAAAGGAGATGTATGTTTTTTACTTGTAAGTGTAATTTCAGATTAACTTTTAGAACAAACATTATTTGAAAAAAATGTATATTCAATTTATGAAATATTTATTTAGTTATTTTGTTAGGTTATTTTTTTACTTAGTTAGTTAGTAAAGTTAGTGTTATTAGGTAATTTATAGAAAATTTAATACTTAAAAAAATCTTATTAGTTGAAAATTAAAACATATTTTTTAGTTTTTAAGGTATATGAAATGGCCGATACACAAAGTGGGCTTTTTAAAAACAGAAATTCCGAATTTGTTTTTTTTTGCTTTGCTATTTAACATCATGAATTGTCTGACTGCAATTCGACTAAAGACTACAGTACTCTAAATCCGACGTCAAAATATCTTTCTTAAATTAATTCGTAAAATCTTTTCTCAAATTTCAAAAGTATTTTATATTCTAATTTTGTGTTTTAAAAACAATCTTAGCGTAGAATGTAAATAATTTAATTATATAACAAATGAAAAAAAAATACACAGGCAATATGATACTCATTTTCTTATTTACCTACCTAAAATAGTCACAAATAATATTACAAAAATGACATTCCTGTTACAATTCAAGTACGACACTAGCGACATCTGTAAATGTACGAAAGAACAACGTTTTCTCCTGACTAGCGCTTTGAATTAAACCCGTCTAACAAAATCACAAGGTGGCAGTAATTTTATTTCGGTCGTGACTTACACCGCGGTGGCGAGAATGCGTGTCATACAATGATTAGGCTTCATACAAGCCGATGAAAGCATACTTACCTGGCGTAGGGGATACCGTGATCAAGAAGGCGGTTCCCCCAGAGCGAGGCCCTTCCATTGCACTGCGGTTGGGTTGACCTCTGCGATTATCCCTAATGTGGATAACTCGGACGCGTAATGTTTGGTAGTGGGGACTGCGTACGCGCTGTCCCCTTCAAATATAATTTAAAGTAGTGGGTCATGGCCCAAAGTTAAAAGCTAAACTTCTCAATATGCCTACTTATTAATTTTTATTTTATGCAACTAAAATCTTTATGAAATATTTGATTTTTGAAGGATAAACTACAAATTATATTAAGTAAACTTAAAGTTTCATCAACATCGGTTCAGTTGTTTATTCTCAGTTTTCCATTGTAAAACGGTTTATCCAGACATTAATTTAGTTTACAAACTAAATGTAGATGTAATATGTTTTATTTCCTTATAGTATGCGTCACCTCTGATCAACTTTTAGAAAAAAAGATTATTAAAATGAAAATATTCATTTTTTATAGTATTTTTTCTGTAAGAATACCTGCTGCTATGTGAATATTATAAAAAATGTTTTATTAAGTTTATCCAATCATTAATAATGTTTTGAAATTAAATGGAGATGTATCTTTTTTTTTATAAAAAAAATCAGTTTTTTGACAGTTTTATTTTGTTAGATTGTTATTATTAGATAATTTATAGATATAGTCAAATGTAACAAACTGGTTTTCTCAACGTACCCAATTATTATATTATTTTTATGAAATGTTAGTCTTCTGAAGAATAAGCTACATATATTAGGGAATAAGTACTTCTAAGTTTCAACAACAACCTTTCAGTAGATTTTGCGGAAATGAGTAACAAACTTTTATCCACCTTCAAAAACTATCGCATTTTTTATATTAGTATGATTGGATCGATAGGATGCTTGAAGAAACTATCGTTCCCAATCGTAGTGCAAAGTGTATATAGTACTTTCAATTTAGAAAAACTGTAAGAGGGTCAGATATTTTGTATGCTTACTGTACAATTAAACTCTGATTATAATATGTTTGTATGGTATTGGTAGTTATTTTAAATTCATTTTTCTTCCATCAATATGTCATCGCAGGCCTTGTCTGAAGTCCAAAGTAGGTTTCTCGGTATCTGATAATATTTTCTTGCAGGTCATGGCGAGAAAACATCAAGTTGGTAAACACAGAACGCATCAAGATCGAGAACGTTCCTTACCACACAGACTTCACAATCGCGAACGCTGTAAGGCGAGATACTGGGAAATATACTCTACGTGCTGAAAACTGCAACGGTTTTGATGAGGAAACTGTGGAGCTGACTGTACTCAGTAAACCAAGTTCACCGAAAGGTATGTTTTAGTACCTTAGTTTTTTATGCATAAGACAAGGCACAAGAACATAGCTCTTGTGATGTTAAGAGACATCCGTGTCTAAAGACACCATAGATGTTACAGGTTGTTCTATCCGAGATGGTATTCCTAATGTGTAAGTTAATAATGTTAGTATAGTGTTACTTTTGCCTTCTACTTAAATCTTCACGTTCGATTACATCTGCACATGTGTAACTTGTGTATTGGCATAATACACAAATGTAGTATAGTAACAATGTACCTAGTAGAAAAATTAAAATATACTTAAATTAAAAAGTAACAAAAATCATTAACTGTTAAAGCTCTAGCCTGCACCTGTCACTTTATCAACGTGGCATTTATTCAATAATTTTCTTTAAAATATTACGTTTCTACTTGACTGATTTGTGATATTTTATTTATTGTGAGTATTAAGAAAGCAAACAGTTACACGGCTCTCCTGATGGTAAGATAAAACCGTGGCTCCATATGACATATATAATGATGTAGGTGCGTCTTCGCCTTTTTGCCAATTATTGTGCAGCTTACAGGCTACCCTACCATCCGTATTGGAGCATTACTATGTCATTATATCAGTGGGAATAGGTAAGGTGGTGGACCCTAACCCTGACGAATTGGAGCATAGCGTTCTGCTACAAGTAAATATGCGATGAAAAATAGAAGATAAAACAGATATAAAATGTGAATGTGGATGGATGTACCTACGTCTGTCGACATTCGCATGGATACATACATCCATTCAAGTCCATGTCAAGAGCCCAAAACCGTCGTGTTTTTATGTTAACAGTAATTAATCTGGAGGAAACTAGGCAGGTCTTGGTGGACTTGGCGTGAAGAGT
>NJDD01003698.1:0-11222 GCA_002245505.1 Calephelis nemesis | reverse complement strand
AATGAAAATATTTTGTCTTTCAGGACCACTGGAAGTTACAGATGTACACGCTAACGGTTGCAAAGTTAAATGGGAGAAGCCGGAAGATGATGGCGGTTCGCCAATTAAGGAATACGAGCTCGAGAAGATGGATCTTGAAACCGGCAAATGGGTCAGGGTTGGCAGGTAAGAAATATAAAAAAAATGCAATGTTATATTGTTCAACTTTTTGGTGATTTGTGTTTCATAATACAAGTTTATATTTCTTAACACATACCTGCGCTAGTAAGATTTTTAAAATCCAGTAAATATACATTTTATTTTACATGTAAAAACGAATGGACAATCTTGCGCTAATAGTGCTTGCATTTGACGTGTTCCGGTTCGGAGGATAAGCTAGCCTGTAAACTTGTTTTGCTCGAGGCCTAACATCACGGCCTAACGCAACCGACTTACCGCGCTTGGGTTCGATTCCTTATGTATTATTATTGTTACATATTTTCTTAATTATATATATTTCCTTAATTTTATATATATTTGTATAATTTTAATTAAAGATAATCTGATATCTATATACCTAAGTATTTCTATGTATTAATATCGTTGTCTAGCTCCCATTTCAGAAGCATGTAATTTGATTTCTTTGAAGGTTAAATAAAATTGTGTGATTTGACCTGGGATATTTTATATTGTTACTAGCTGACCCAGTAAACTTCGTATCGCTTGACATTAATGTTTCGACAGTAGCGCAGTCTGTCGTATCCGATGTGAAACATTCCAAAATCAACAACGACTTATTGTTAAAAAATTAATTAAAAAAACATTTTCCAGGAGACCAAATTGTGAATCTAAACCATTCTCGAATTCCCTTGAAAACGCACAAAAACTTTCATCAACATCGGTCCAGCCGTCTAGAAGGAGTTCAGTGACATACACACTTACAGAAGAATTATATACATAAAGATTTTGTTATGAAATACCATAACAAATATCGAACGTCTAGAAATACAGGGATTTATATTAATTTCACAATCCCCTTCCCTATCCTCCGTGTTGGTCCAGGTCTACTTTGTAGAATTTGTTCATCTGCCAGGCCGCTCTTTAGAGGCGAGTAAACATTGAATGGACAATGCATTCAATCTTTAATCGCACACAAAAAGATCACTGGTTATGGAGTTCCGTGCTGCAACTTGTCTGGGTAGGAATCTACCGCCTTACGTATTCCTGCCTCGATAACTACTCCGTCATGATCCGGTCCGGAGCGGGTAGCTGGTAGACTTGCACAACTGGCCTTACTGTGACCTCGACCACAAGATATCAATATCAATGACCTACCAAACAGACAATTCATTTTTGTTATTTTTTTTATTTAGGGTCGCGGGAGATAAGAAACCATTGGAAATGGATGTGACAGGATTAGAACCTGGCCACCAATACAAGTTCCGCGTGACCGCTGTCAACGACGAGGGTGACTCCGAGCCTCTGGTGACGGAGAAACCAATACTGGCTAAGGATCCATTTGGTAAGATCTAGTTCCTTTTATTTTTTATGCCTTTGTGGTTTAGTTGTCTAGTGTTTGACTTGACTTCACTTCCCGGGATTAACCCGGGTCAGGCAACAAAAAAGAAAAATGTGTTTTTTTTTAATTTTCTAATGAAAACAATGTTGCCCGAGATTGCATATGTGCCTGGTTGGTGATAGGCTTACCTTCATCACATTGTGGACCTTGTTCTTGGCTAGACGTTGGTGCCCTATTTGTGTCTCTGGACACCTCTACTAGGATACGAGCCTGGTGATATTTATTTATTTTTTAATATTTTTTTGTGGTTGGAAGTAGTATATTCCTAAACCTGTCTAATGTAAAGCGGTTGGAAGACTTAATTGGTTTACGGTGGATGCAATTCGCTGAGCACCAATTAAACTTATTTTTGGTACCACCTATTCTGAATATCTTGAAGTACTTAAGTATCCCCGTGATGGTCCGGGCTCCTTTTGCATAATAGGCTATCTATCTTCCTTCCAGCAGCTCGTAAAAGGCGAGCATAGGCTTACCGTCACTAACACCATGACATCTGACTAGGTGGTAGAGTTTCGCAGCGACTCACCCGGATAGGTATCACCGCCTTACCTATTCCTGCCGCCATAACGTCATGACGTTTTCCGGTTCGGAGGGTAAGGTAGCCGATAAACTTAGTTTTTCTCGAGGCCTAACATCCCGGTCTCAGGTTGGCAACGCACCATTACCAACTTTGGTGTCTCTAGGCGGCGGGAATTTCTTACCATCAGGAAATCCGTATGCTTCTAATGCCTTCTAATCTCAAAAAAAAGTAGTAAACAATGTAGTGATACTCATATTTTTAAATGAAGAAACACTTGTACTGTTTTACGTATCACTTATATTTTATTATTTTATAAATAGCCTACCGGTTTCGCTTTTTACAGCATCATCAGGGCTAGAACTTAAATTACTGAACAATATTTTTGAATAATAAACCTAAATTCATTTCATAGGTTTATTATCATTATATTAAAACAGTACAAGTGTTTCTTCATTTAAAAATATGAATATTTGGAAGTTTTACCAAGCGCCGACGATGGAAAATATCAAATGTAGTGATATTTTAAATTCGTTTCCAGAAAAGGCAGATAAGCCCGGAAACGTGGAGGTCGCGGATCACGACAACCAAAGCGCGGAGATCAAATGGGACCCACCCAAGTCCGACGGTGGCGCGCCCATACAGAAGTACATCATACAGAAGAGGCCCAAGGGCGGCGATTGGGAGAACGCTGCTGAGGTTGGTTTTTTTATGTTATAGGAAAGCAAACAAGCAGACGGATTTTCTGATGGTAAGAAAGTTGGTGTCATATAAAATACTTAATTTATGTAATCTGTAATAATGGGCGTGTTCGACCGAAGTAAGTACTTACTAAATTTTGTAAGTCACTTAATATGCTTACAAAATTTTCGGCCGGGACACAAAATAAGTGCTAACGCAGTAAGTATGGCTTAATATACGACGCCATTTTGCTTATTGTTTATGTACGGGATATGACATAAACCGGTGTTTTGTGTTATGTCAAGCCAGTAAGTCTTTCCTCGCCGACAAGCGCTACAGTCAGCTTGTAAGACTTTAATTTTTTTATGCTTACTGGCTTACTAAGTTTAGTAAGTACTTAATTCGGCCGAACACGCCCAATGTAATATAAAAATTATATGAAATGATACCTATAAGAATTTACAGTATCGTATTAAGCTTTTTTGAGACCCTCCGAAATATCTTTGTTAACTTTAACTCTGAATTCTGTTGAACTCTGTTATAAATTTCTATGGTCAACATTACATTTGCCTTCAGATAATTCTTAGTAGTTCCTAAAATTGTCCTTATTAATTAGTTAAAAAAAACAGTGTTGACAGGATTTTAACAAGCACCCGTCAAAATCTAGCTTATAAAAGACACTTTGACGCTCACAAAATATGATTTCTAATTTAATGAGTGTTTTTATAGTTGGAAATCTCTTGTAGCTCAGTAGCGCTTGCCAGCTCATTTTCTAAAACACGTCCAAAATCCAACCACTAGTAGTGGTTGCTTCTGTAAATGCTAGTTCTATATAGGTACTAGCTGACCCAGCAAACTTCGTATCGCTTGACATTAATGCTTCGACAGTAGCGCAGTCTGTCGGATCCAATGTGAAACATTCTAAAATCAACAACTGCTTATTATTAAAAAAAAACATTTTTCAGTGGACCAAATTGTGAATCTAAACCATTCTCGAATTCTCTAGAACATATACACAAAGTTTCATCGACATCGGTCGTCTAGAAGAAGTTCAGCGACATACACACTCACAGAAGAATTATATATATAGATGTATATTTTACCTCAATAAATCGTTTTTACCTCAATTCTTCTGAACCGATCTGATTTAATTATCTTACCATAAAAATAGATTAGGCCTTAAACTTTATACTATAATACATGTGCTACTTTTGACACCGTTATAGTAACGGGTTACCGTGAGGGATATACAGATAACAGCTAAAATGCATAGGTAGTTATAGATAAAAAAAACTTAAGTAATTTTAGTCTAGATCTGTTCGTTTCATTTATATGTTCTACTTCTATAGGTACCTGGCACAGCCACTTCCGGCAAGGTAGAAGGTTTGCCAGAGGGCAGCGAGTATGAGTTCCGAGTGATTGCCGTCAACAAGGCCGGACCTTCTGAGGCTTCGGATCCTACCAAGATGACCACGATCCGACACAAAGCATGTTAGTATTATGTCGCGTTTAATAATGTGGTGTTACTTTCAGATGCTTGATATATGTAATATTATCCACAAATAGCCACTCCTAACTCCACCGACCTTTTGCAAGTATCTAATTCGATTCTATATGCATACCAAATTTCATCAAAATCGTTATACCACATAAATGATAGAACTTTCATACTGATAATAAAACAGTTAGTCCAAAATTATTCCCTAACCACTCCAAATTATTAAAAATGCACAACGTTATTATTCAAGTTTTCACTTCTGCCGGCACTTCCGGAGTGCAACCCGTCTTTTTATTTTTTATATGAATTGCAGCCTACGTGTTATTCCGATGTACAAACTATATGTATATTACTGTAAATTTTCATATAAATCCGGTCAGTTTTATTATAAAAATTTCGCATTTATAATATTATCAATGGAATTGTTTTATATTAATTATGAGATTGATTAGATTAATTCTCTCGTCAGACAGACTTACTTTCACATTTGGGTAAAGAAGCATGTAATTTCCTTACAGTAAAACCAGAACAATTTTTAACATTATTTAAATTTTGTATTAATATATTTCTTACAATTTCCTGATAGTGTTGGAACAAATATTATATTTGTTAAATTTTGATTCTATGTTTTTTGCGTTATTGAGTCCTGCACTGTAATTCCCTGATATTATGATTTTAGGAATAAGTAAAAAGCTTAATTGAAATTACTATTTACTTAATTTATTCTTACAGTGAAACCTCGCATCGACCGTACAAACCTAAAGGCATTGGCTGTCCGCGCGGGTAAATCCATCTTCTTCGATGTGAACGTACGTGGTGAACCAGCGCCCAAGGTGCAATGGTTCCAGAAATGGAAGAACGAAGAGAAAGAGGTAAGAACCTAAATTGATATCGTTGCATAGAAGCAAAAAAAGATCATAGCACTTCAATCAACAAAGTTTAAAAAGAGCGAAACGTCAAAAGCACAGAAAGTCCAAATATTTATTGTTTTATTATTAAACTATTTGGTATTATAATTTCTATTACATTGTGATACAGACTATAATAATATCAACTAAACTTTACTCTTGCTTTAGTTTATGTAATAACTAGCGGCCCGCCCCGGCTTCACATGGTTATAAAATATACATATAAACCTTTCTCTCGCCTCGCCTGATCGCCTTTCTGACCGCCTCGTTGGTCGAGTGGCTAGCGTACACGCCTAGCTACACCGACTAACCGTGAGGCTCGGGTTTGATTCCCGACGGCGGCAGGCATTTGTGTGATGAACATTTAGATGTCTGCATTTCCGGGTCTGGGTGTTTATTAAATTTATTCTGGTATCTATTTAAGTATTTCTATGTATTAGTATCGTTGACTAACATCCATAACACAAGCATATAATTTGCTTACTTTGGGGTTAGATTCAATTTGTGTAACTTGTCCAGAGATATTTATTTTATTTATTATTTATTTCTCGTCAATCACTTTATTAATAAAAACACAGCATCAAAATCCGTTGCGTAGTTTTAAAGATTTAAGCATACATAGGGAATAAGGAATCCCCTGGATAGAGGAAGCGACTTTGTTTTATACTATATAGTGATGATACAGGCGATTAAAATATATTTTTATTACGTACAAATCCTTTATATAATTTTATTTAGTAAGCGCAAAGTTAATAAAAAATTGAGGGCTATTCTAAAAGAGGGGTTCGAGAAACGTGTTTTAAATTCCGAATACTTTTTCAGGTTACAGAAAACGTAATAAACGTACCCTACAACACCAAACTAGACATCAAAGAATCTGTCCGAGCTATGACCGGCACGTACCGCATTCTGGCCACCAACGAACACGGCAAGGACGAAGCCGAGGTCGAAATTACAGTACTGTCGTCGCCCAGCAAACCTGGTGGTCCACTTAAAGTGGCCGATGTCACGAAGAACGGCTGCAAACTGGCTTGGAAGAAGCCTGAGGACGATGGTGGTAAGTACCCTTTTAACGAAATGGCCGGCTCAAGAAATGGGTGATTTATGTGGCTTATCATTAGGGATGTTGAAGATAAGGTCGTCGCTTCTGTGGTCTAGCGGTTCATTTGTTGTACTTGACTACATGAAGTCCCGGGTTCGAATACCAGGTCGGGTGACAAAAAAAATTGGGTTTTTCCAATTTTCTAAAAATAAACGTTGCTTGAAATTGGATATGTGCCCGCTTGGCGATAGGCTTGCCACCTATCACATTGTGGGACTTAGTGTCTTCAGCTAGTCGTGAGTGCACTGGTTGTGCATCTGCCTACCTCTTCAGGAATATGGGCGTGAAGATACTTTTTTTAATACTGTTAAGTACAGAAGTAGGAGAAGAAAGTGAATCCTGGTTTTTCACACCTAAAGCTAGGGTTATATTATTATTAGGTAATAGGTATATTGGTAATAAAATAAAACATAGGTAAACTGATATTAGCCCTAGTATGATATTTTTATGGTGTAGGTATGTGAAAACCCTTCTTCAGCTTGTCGCTGCTGAACGCAAATAATTATTGTAAATAATCTGAATACCAAATGACAATTTTTATACAAGTACAAACAATTTAACAAATCTTATATAATAATCAATACTTGACGTCTATATGCACCAAAGATGTTAAAATTACGCTTGAAGTTGTGGAGTTAAATTTAATTATGAGATAAATTGTCAAATGTGAAGAAAATTAACCCTAATTAGAAGTTAACCCGGAGTCAAATACTTAACCCTGGAACGTACAACGGGCATTAAGTGGTTAAACACCTCCACTACGTAGTTAATGGTTCGGATGTTGATAAGAAAGCATCGTTAACCATTCCTAAATTTGTAAAGCTGATAGTTTAAACCAGAATTTCATTGTTTCTATTCTCGCGCAGGTAAACCAGTAACAGGATATGTGGTTGAGAAGCTAAACAAGGCGACAGGAAGATGGGTTCCTGTAGGCAAGACCGAGGACACGGAAATGGAAGTCAAGGGTCTGCAAGAGGGTGAAGAGTACGAGTTTAGGGTCAAGGCGATCAACGACGAGGGTGAATCGGAACCATTGAAAACCGATCACTCTATCATCGCCAAGAATCCTTATGGTAAGTTTATGGTCTTAATGGGACGTCTGACTTACAGTATTACAATAATACCACATGTTGGAATGCTTAATCACCTTACTGCACATACAATAATGCGACGTTTAACGTAGACAGACATTATATTGGATGGATTTTTCTTTTCAAAAGAACGTTAATTATATCTACCAACGCGATGGATATAAAGAAATTGTTTACTGACTATTATTATAAACAAACATACATTTAGAAAATTTCTTTATCGTCGCACCACGCGTGAACGCAATTTTGTTGCTTTTTTTTGGGTTACTTATCTTTGGGGCACGGTTCATATTAAAAAAAAAACAAATTCGTAGTTAGGACGGGACAACGTCTGGCATCTTAGCTAGTCGTACAATAAATATTTTTTTTTATGACATTGGAAGGCAAACAAGCAGACGGATTTCCTGATGGTAAGAAATTCCCGCCGCCTAGAGAAACCAAAGGTGGTAATGGTGCGTTGCCAACCAGAAGCCGGTATGTTAGGCCTCGAGCAATAGTGAGTTTACCGGCTACCTTACCCTCCGGACCGGAACACGCCATGACGTTATGGCGGCAGGAATAGGTAAGGCGGTGGTACCAATCCGTGCGAGTCGCTGCGAAACTCTACAACCTAGTCAGATGTCACGGTGTTAGTGACGGGAAGCCTATGCTCGCCTTTTACGAGCTGCCTGTCAAGGAAGGCAGATGGTCTATTCTACAAAGGAGCCCGGACCAACACGGGGATATATCAACACTTACTTCTATTATGAACCAAACACTATGAATTAATACGTTAAAATGAAGTCGATATTTTATACTTGATGATATAGACTTGACCACTATCAAAATCGATACAGACCTTTTATTAATATTTAAACATCAATAAATAGATTATTTTAGTATTTACGACAAAGCTGTAGTTAATTTGTAATTGTAAATGTTGTTTATAAAGTTTTATATAACCATACGTTGAGGAACATTTATTTGATTTGCCCATAAGCTTATTTAATGGCGCCTTGAAATACCTGATCAGTTTCGGGTGAAGTGTAATTCTTACCATCAAGACATTGTTTGCCTAATCTCATAAAAACTTATAATTGTTTGCAGATATTCCGGGTAAACCATCAGTGCCAACTATTGAAGATTGGGACGTGGACCGAGTGGATCTCAAATGGGAGGCACCGAAGAACAACGGTGGCGCCCCCATCACTGGATACGTTATTGAGAAGAAGGAGAAGTTCGGTCAATGGCAAGAGGCGCTTGTTACTACGGTAAGATAATTCTTCGTCGACGCCATTTGAAATGAAAATTGTTTATTTTATGTGCGTGTTACAAAATACTTAGTCATACCAAAGTCATACCAACATTTTGTTTCATAAAAATTGGAGGGGACGCTATTATTTGACCTCGTCACGAGAAATTAATGATTTTAACGATAGGATTTTAATGCAGTCGATTCACAATGCATACCAAATTTTAGTCATGTTTATTGGCTTTATTTTGTGATATTGATTATATGTGTACGTACATAATATCTTCATGCCAAATCCGTTATGAGGTAGGTAGATAGTATCGAATACAAAGTGTCACCATTTTAACATTCCTGTCTAGCTTCCTCCCCATTAATGACTCTTTTATGGGGTCTTGTAAAATCCTTGTACCACCCTCGTTCAAATAATCAACAACTGATCTTGAGTACATTAAGTCTTATTTAATGTACCTAATTATAAGTTTGGAGCACTTACTAATAGATCCTGAGAGACTATGTCTAATTTTTCAGTCTTGTATTCCTAAAGTGCAAGTCTTCCTAGACCAACTTTGTTAATTGAGGGCCATATAATTTTTACACCAAATATTGCTTCCTTAAAATAATGTTGGTATAATCACGGAATTATGCAAAGCTATTCTAGTGCCTTGACTTTGTGGTAATATTGGTTACAAATGACTATGATTAAATTTATATACACTTTATTTTTAAGAATCTGCATCGACTTTTGTCTGGTATTACAGAAATCAAAGCAGACCTTTTGTAGAATTCTAGTTAATCTACATCCAGTTGTCTTATTCAGTAAGAAGTTAGATATCGAATCAGCATACATGCCACTATCGAAAACTTGAATTTGGACAGTTATTTTTTTACTCAAACCAATTTTATTGCTCTAATATGAGTATTATAATTATTACAAATATTGTGACATGTGCTCAATCCAATTAACCAATTAATTTCTGTGCAACCTTAATTTACAGAATAAAATATTTAAACTAATTGCAATTGAAAGTAGCACAAATTAATTATAAAATAATAAATGAGTACTTAATCCTGTTGTCCTATTAATATTATAAACGCGAAAGTTTGTATGTTTGTTTGTTACTTCTTCACGCAAAAACTGCTGAAACAATTTTCGTGAAATTTGACACACATATAGAGGTTAGCTTGGATTAACGCATAGTTAAAAATATTCCTGTGGGACTATTAACCAAGCGGGCAACGCGAGTTTCTAGAATTGCATTAAAATATTAATTAACCTCCTAAGCTCAAGCAGAGGAAAACAAAAGCGCTATGTTATTAAACTAAATAAGCTTCATACTCTTAGTATATAACTTCTATAAGCTCTAACTTCTCTGCTCGAGTTTGAATTCTAAGCTGGCTTGCCAGCTCATCTTATGACAAAAAGAACATCCTTCGTATTTTATGGCATCAATTGTTGTCAAACGTGTTTATTAATATTTTTTATTTATTACCAGACGCCGGAATGCAAGGCCCGTGTGCCGGACCTGAAAGAAGGCAACACCTACCAATTCAGAGTCCGCGCCGTGAACAAGGCTGGCCCGGGCGAGCCTGGGGAACCGACACAACCACACGTTGCCAAGGCTAGGTTCCGTGAGTACCATTTTTTTGTAACTGTTACCTTGTTATAATAAACCATGATGGTCCAGGTTCTTTTGAAGAATAGACCATCTGCCTTTCTACCAGGTAGCTCGTAAAAGGTGAAGATAGGCTTACCGTCACTAACACCGTGACATCCGTGACAGGTGGTAGAGTTTCGCAGCGACTCACGCGGACTGGTACCACCGCCTTACCGATTCCTGCCGCCATAACGTCATGACGTGTTCCGGTTTGGAGGGTAAGGTAGCGGGTAAACTTACTTTTGCTCGAGGCCTAACATCCCGGCCTCAGGTTGGCAACGCACCATTACCACCTTTGGTTTCTCTAGGTGGTGTGAATTTCTTACCATCACGAAATCCGTCTACTTGTATGCCTACCAATACCATAAAATAAAAAATAACCATGTTCGTACAAGGTTCCTTTGACGATTAGTCAGGCAGCTCCTAGGAGTTGAATATAGATATGATAATACCACCCTGATCTTGCTATAGCCCTGTGCAGATATATGCCCTGTGTTTACCCAAACCAAAATAGTTCGATGCCACCAGATCTCGCCGCCGTTTTCATTTGCCAGTTTGGAGAAAAAATACGCAAAATAAAAGGAGACATTAAAAAGCGAAAGAAGACTTAGTACAAGCCATAATTATTGTTTTCTTCTTCATCATCATCATCAGCCGGAAGACGTCCACTGTTTTACATAGTCCTCCACCAAGCGCGCCACAAGTCACGGTTACCAGCCGCTTGAAACCAGAGACTCCCCGCGACCAGAACATCAGTCACGTAATAAGACAACAAGCAAAAAAAATTCTTGTTATTCTGGCCGTGAAAATTCAATGGTCTCCTTTGAAAAAAGTTCCAGACAGCAGTCTGAAATAAGTAACTCGAAAACTGTTATCTCAATAGCAAATTTACCGTAAAACCTTCTTAAACTTGTACATTTTTTGTTCAGTGAAACCCCACATCAACCGCGACAAGATGGTGGCGGTTCGAGTCCGTGCCGG
>NJDD01003697.1:92161-115312 GCA_002245505.1 Calephelis nemesis | reverse complement strand
CTCACGGCTAAGAAAATGAACAAAAATAAGATAGAACTTTCTAAAACATTTGATATTCCTGAACAAAATAGTTTTAGGTACACATGCGGCTATCTTTTACGTCGATGTGTAAACAAACACAAATGTTTGAATATGATTAAGTACGCTTCTAGCTACTCTGATGAATCGACATCAACAAACTTATATTTACGAAAACGAGTCTATAATACTAGGCATGATACGTTTGGAGGACTGCAGGAACCTTTAGTTGATTTTGTGAACTATTGTGACGAACTGAAAGCGAATTTAATACAAAATTTTAGATCATTTATTGGGAAAGATCTACATAAAAATTGTACGACATTTTGAAAAATGTTGAGTTTAAAACACGGGTCGTGTTTTAAACGTTTAATGTTAAATGTAGAGTTTAAAACACGACCCTGTACTTGTTTTCCGTTAGAGTTTCTACTGAAACTGTATATTCGTATGAGAATTCATTATATAGTAAAATTTAATGATAGAACTCTTAAAACACCAAAAAACAAAATAAGTAGAAAATACATATCTGTTACGCATTTGTAATGCTTTATGTATTGATATATGTTACAAGTACTTAACAATTTTTTTGGTAAGTCAAAAGACATTTACGTTCATTTACATTCATATAACTGATTGTTAATAACTTAATTCGAAAGGATGGATGCCAAATATGTAGCACATTCACTATCAGTTTTTTTTTAATTATCTCACGAACCGACACGAACGGCGTGATTAGGTGGTGGGCTAAAGTAACTCAATTGTTTTAGGTGTCATTAGTAACTTCACATTGTTTTGATTTCAAATTAAAACTTTTTTATAAAATATTTAAGTTGTTATTATTTGACAACCCTGACCCTTGACTGACTTGCCGTGAGTAGGTATATAACATGGCGGCTTGATTTCAATAACAAAGGAGTTGGACTACTGGTAGTATTCATAATACTGTGCTTTGCGGCTAGATTCAATTTATGTAACTTGTCAATGGATATTAATTTATTATTTACTTATAAAGTAAAATTACAATACGATAGTATTTTTGTAATGTTTTTTTGTTTATTCACACAATTATTTTATCTTTAGGATAACTTTATAAATAATAATGTTGGTGGACCGAAAAATACGCGAAAGAACTTGACACTGAACTCCCATAATCCTAAAAGGCGAGCGACATGTCAAATCAAAGGTCGAATTACTCTCCCACATTTTTATTTGCTCTTTTTATAGAAAACAAACATTTCTACTGAGATCCTAAGTTCACTGAGAATATTATCGATTGACGTCAATATATAATACTTTCAGAATCAGAATCTGGACATATCATTTCAATATGTTTGCTGTAGTAAAAAACTTACAATAATATCTAAGACATATTTTACCAAAAGGATAGATTATGTTTTTTTGTGAAATACAGATAAAACCATATCGAGATGATACCAAATGTTCACCCCATATCAATCCTCTGCCCTTTCACACCAATATTTATAGAGTCCGCTGTCAAATGTATCGATCGGATGGGTCGAAGTAATAAGATATATTTGTTATGTGAATTTGATGGTACGTTTGAAATACACGGTTGAATAATTGACTGAACATAAAGGCTCGGCATTGCTCTTTACAACTCACCCCCTCTAAAAACAATTTAAAGGCATTCAAAATGATACCAGCGGCATATTACATGATAACAAAATGTGTGTATGCAAGATTTAAGGCTATACCCATTGGTCTATTGGATAAAAGAATGTACCTTGTAGTTCCCTTATAAAAGCGAAGAATTAAAACTTAAATGAAAAAAACACATTACTTTCTGAGAGTTTATAGCGCTTGCTAAAATTCACAGCCAATTTGATTCAAGATTACATGATATGAAAGGACTGTAACTTGATTGTCGGTCTAAGGTATCAGGCATCTTAAACAATGAATTGACATTTCTTTATTCATTACATTTAATTCATAAAAAAATAACGTCTGGGTGCCTCGGAACTCTTTGTCAGATAACAAAAATCTAAAATGGAAGAGACGGATATCAGAAAAACAACAATCACCAACTTTTACAACATTATTAGCCTAACAATAGAATTTAATCTTAAAAAGTAACGAAGTTAGCGCCTTACCTTTTCCTATCGCTATAATGACAATGTTCCGGTCCAGAGGGTGGGGTAGCTGGTACACTTGCATAATTAGAATGACACCCTAGCCACAGGACACGCACCTACAACATTTATGGTATTTCTAGGTTACCTCTTACTATCAGAGAAGAAGTGTGCTTGTGTGTTGTCTTGTGATACAAAAAAATATTTAAAAAAAGGATACACATTCACCACCGGTGTGTTTTCATAAAAAATATTGGAGAGTGTAAAAGATAAATTATGCCTGCGTTCAATTTCTTGGGGGCAGAATAGAATGTGTGAGACAATAAGGTAAACTTCGAAAATGTTGCGGTATTTTATCTACACATATGCATGACCAAATCACTCTTACTTTAACTTCTACCGACAGACACGTACGTTTACAAACATAGCAGAAGTTTAAAAACGACAAGAGAATAATGGACAATCAGGGGACCCGCGTATTTGTTTGCTCACCTCTTACATAAAAAATGTTCTATTTCTTTGTCTAAGGTAGGTTACTATTTAATTTATACCTCCGGCACGTCCACAATTTCTATTGAAATCTTACGAATAATTTTAGAAAGCTTAAAAATACTTTTAATGTATATTGTTCGATTCTCGACGTGGTTCTGGGTTTATAAGTATTCAATTTGTATAATTTGTCCAGGGATATTTATTATTAATAAAACATATTTTTAAAAATAGCAAAATAAAAACGAATTTAGGCTGAGTATAGGCTCTCGGTAGTCTAGCAGTTCAGTTGTTGGACTTGACTGCATGAGGTCCCGGACACGAATCCCAGGTCGGGCAACAAAAAAATCTGTTTTCCAATTTTGTAATAAAAAAAAAGTTGCTCGGGATTGACTCTGTGCCCGGTTGGCGATAGGCTTACCACCTATCACATTGTGGGATTTAGTGTCTTCGGCTAATCGTGGGTGCCCTAGTTGTGTTTCCGCCTACTTCTTCGGGGATATGGGCGTCAAGATACTTTTATTGACTTGTTTTATCTCGATAATACTCGATCAACGGTTAGGAGGAAGATATTTAAACCGAAGGTGTAGTGGCGGGCAAAAGCTAGTGTTAAATGAGATAATATTAACACAAGACGTCTATCATTCGTTACAAGTTCATTATTCCCGGGATCCTGCGAGGCCCTGACCTCTTTCGTGGAAGGATTTAGCGAAGACAGAGCGAGCAGTCGACTCATTAATAACTTCCTTATCTAGTTCTTGAGATCGTAAATCATTAGTCGCTTTCAAAGTGATTCATCCTTAAATGTGTGATCCGTGATATTAATATATTGGAAAACTGTAAGTACCAGACACATTTTTTTTGTATTGGAAGACATTTTACGAATTCGTTTCGGTTAATGGTAAGGTTAGTAATTATAACTTTGTTGTAAATAAACAAATATTTCTTATTACCAACAAATATGAAATGTGGCATATTAAAATTTTTATTCGATTTTTATTCGACGTAGGTATATCGCATATATACGACTATATCGTACTCTTGTTATCTTCACAGTCACTTAATAAGACATAGAAAATTCAATTAAATATTTAAAAAAAATGCACATTAAATTTGCAAATAATTGCTACAAAATGGCCAATGTACAATTGCAATCCAAAAAAATAAAGTGTTAATGATTGTGACATAAATGCCAAATGTTAAAATAATAAAATAACTTAGAATGGGTAATCGTAATTTTATATGGTGTACTAATAAAATAAAACTACGACAAACTAACTAAAACTTTAGTGGTATGGCATTTTAGTATACACAAACTAAACCCCAATTTGGTAGTAATGAGAACACTTCAGAAATAAAAAGATTGAAATAAAAAAATCACATATTCAATTAATTTATTGTTTACAATTATACAATTTTCATATAAAAGAAAAAAAGGTAGATAAGCACAGCGTTTTGTTTCTCCAAAGCCGGCGTGTTTGTATGAAAAGTGTAACGAATGTGAAGGAAGCCAGACTTGTCTGTCAGTATCGTGAGGTTTGTCACTCTCTG
Organism: Calephelis nemesis; assembly: GCA_002245505.1. NCBI lineage: Eukaryota > Metazoa > Arthropoda > Insecta > Lepidoptera > Riodinidae > Calephelis > Calephelis nemesis. The sequence continues at coordinate 111,164 of NJDD01003697.1, read as the reverse complement.
ACTACCGCGTAAGAGACTTGGCATTAAAATATGTGTGTATTCGTGTGTGTTTTTTAGATGTGCACATAACTATTCTATCGTAAACAATCACATAAGAAAGAAAAAAATATAGTGAGACAAGATTTCAAATTTTCTCTTTGCCTCTCGCCAACGGAGAGCACAACGTGAAATTCAGTTTAGGCTTTATTTTTACTTTTTTTAATATGAGACTATTTATTCCAAGCATGGGAAAAATGCTTACAAAACGAAAAAATCAATAAATACCCAACCGGGGTATCCGACAGTCGTGTGCCTCAGATACGACAAAATTTCTATGCCCCAAGAACATCTATTGTGTCTGCAGTCAAAGTTTTTAACTATATTTTCCCCGTGTTGGTCCGGGTTCCTTTGCAGAATAGACCATCTGCCTTTCTTGCCAGTCAGCTCGTAAAAGGCGAGCAAAGGCTTATCGTCGCTAACACCGTGACATCTGACTAGGTGGTAGAGTTTCGCAGCGACTCGCCCGGATTGGTACCACCGCCTTACCTATTCCTGCCGCCATAACGTCATGACGTGTTCCGGTCCGGAGGGTAAGGTAGCCGGTAAACTTACTTTTGCTCGAAGCCTAACATCCTGACCTCAGGTTGGCAACGCATCATTAACATCTTTACATCTTTGGTGTCTCTAGGCGGCGTGAATTTCTTACCATCAGGAAATCCGCCTGCTTGTTTGCCTTCCTATAACATAAAAAAAAATATATAATTTCTCGCTGAATACTTTCAACAGATCTCCAGAAAATGAGATTGTTTTAACACTACATGACAAACAAATAACATTTATACCATACTAGATATTGTCCGCGGCTTCGCCCGGGTCAAAGTAATAGGCTCTTCAAAAACAATCCTAAATAGGTTTGCTTACCAACACATTGTCTTGCCGTTTGTTATGTAGTGAGTGGCTAGTCGTGGGTGACCTGGTTATACTTCTGGTCTTCAGAGGTACAGGCGTGAAGACACCTTTTTATCCTAGCAACATAAATAAATATATATCCGTAAACAAGTTTAAGGTATACAAATAAAATCTAACCCCAAAATAAGCAAATCATATGCTTATGTTATGGGTGTCAGTCAACGATACTAATACATACAAATACTTAAATACATACTAAAATAAATTTAATAAACACCCAGACCTGGAAATACAGACATCTAAATGCTCGTCATATAAATGCCTGCCCCCGTTGGGAATCGAACCCGAGCCTCGCAGTTGATCAGTGTAGTTAGGCGTAAACGCTAGACACTCGACCAACGAGGCAGTCAAGACTGACTTAACACTAGATAATGTACCTCTAACTCACAAGGTACATATAGATTCGTAATCCCCAGGATCTCGTTTTTGGGATGACGTAACAAAGACAGAGCGAGCACTGAGCAGCTGATATTAATAACATTATAATCTAGTGCTTGAGGAGATCGTTAATCATTAGTCGCACAGTAGGTAATTCATCTTAAATACTACGTTCGTATAGAAACGAATCGTTTTCTTTACGGACGGTAGTCGAAAAATAGGAGGAGGTTAAATATAGATTTTTTTATATATGTTAATCGAGTGAACCTATCCTAATCTTCACTAGTGAACCAATTTTAAATAACTGTTTATATTCACGCTTCAAAAATAGTAGTAACATTAACAACAATACTCAATCTGATTATTGAATCCCAGAGAAATCTAGGAATATATGTAATTTTTACGATTTTTATGTGTACTTGGATGACATAATTGTGAAATAGTATAAACAATGCGAATGAGGATGGATGTAGGTACCCGGGGAGACCAAGGTTGACATTCCACTATCAGATCACTCGGATATTATCCGAGGGTGTTGTCAAGAGTCTCCGAAACCGAGGTGTTTGTATGAAAAGGGTAATTAACGTGAAGGAAGCCAGACAGGTGTGTCAGAATCGTGAGGTCTGGCACTCGATACACTCTGCCTATCCCACAAGGGACTTGGCGTGAAGATATGTATGTATGCATGTATGGAAGTCGGTTATTGCTGTTTTAGTGCAGTTAATGTAGAAATCATTTGTGCGTCATCTTACATATACATACATCTATTCCTTCCAATTCTACCTTCAAAAGGCTGATGGTATTGAGCGGCAAGTGAACGAAGTTCCTCGGTTTGGCTAGTTAGAGATAAAATTGATAGATGTTACATTATTGTTATATGTGCATCGAAACACATATTTTACATTATGTTCTGAGAAGAATAAAATATGTGGCTGGTTTAAATGTTTAGCCCTTATCTCATCGTGAATTTGATTCTTTTGTTTTACAATATTGCTTAATAGCCTTTTCTATAAAAAAAATACGATAATAATAATAGTGAGACATAGTAATGGTTAGTTAACTAAAAGTATGATTATAAAATCAGACTATGATGAAACAATGATTGAGAATATTTATGTTAGAACGTCTTAAAATTACAATACTAAAGAAGTTTCTTTTTGAGTTAAACTTAACAAAAACTTTGTTCAATTGTTGTTTATGAATCATATTACAAAAAGCGCTTAGAAACATTTAATAAAATTTTGATGGACAATAACCAAAAACGTTTTTAGACAAAGAGTATCTCAGAAGAGTTTACCAGAGGTACAATGAGGTACAATGTTAGTGCATACACTTTCCATAATGTGATATATATTTTTTATGATATTCGAAGGCAAGCAAGCAGACGGATTTCTTGATAGTAAGAAATTCTCGCCGCCTAGAGACACCACGGAATTGGTGCGTTGCCAACCTGAAACCGGGATGTTAGGCCTCTAGCAAAAATAAAAGGAGTCCGGAGCAACACGGTGAATCTAGTACCTTAAAATCTAAAGGAATCAAAATTGCTTATTAGTAATTCTACTTACGTTATAAACTAGATGTTACGGGAAACTTCGTGCCACCTGTTCATTTTGTACAGCAAAAATTAAAATCTGTTTTCTAGATTTGTCACAGTCCATCGGGATAAAAAAGTATATCTAGTCTATTCTAGAAGTGTTCTGGTTCTAAGCTATCTCCATATCAATTTTCAGCCAAATCGGTTCTGCAGTTCTAGAGATATGCACGACTTTCTTTTATGTGTACATAATACGGAGTACAACGACGAATTAAACCTTTGAAAATTACATAGCATGAATTTTATCGATATGTTAAAACGGGTTTCCATTGAAATTTATTAGAACGAGTATAAAGCCACGAGTAATGTAAAATAACAGGCGCCGTAAGCTTTTCATAAGAAAAAATCTAAAGTAAGCAATTTTGCAAGACTGTTGATGAAGTACATTAGTTATAAGTTGGATACAATGAGAAAGGTTCTCCATAAGCTACTTTAGTAACAAAAGTTTTTCCACTATAGCGGGAAAAACAACTGCGTTACATATTCATTAAGCTATCGCTTGAGCTTTGGGCTTCGATCAAATATGTATTAATGGATACATAATGGAAAAACGCTGCTAAACTTTTTGACGCTTGTAAAAATTTTAAGGCGTTTTTTCTATAACTAGCCTATTTTGACAGACGTTGTTCCGTTCTAATATTGAGTTATTTTTTTCATACGAACCTACTTCTGTAAATAACCAACAAAGCAAAAGAATAATTTATATATATGACTATATATTGCTACTTATAGATATGGCTGGGTGTTTTACATGCATAAGATGAAATGTAACTTGATACGCTAATTTGTTAAAACTTTTATAGCTGCAAAACTAAATTCAAATGTTAACATTAAAATTTAGTTTTGTAAAAAATATATATATATATATTTTTTTATGACTTTGGAAGGCAAACAAGCAGACGAATTTCCTGATGGTAAGAAATTCCCGCCGCCTAGAGACACCAAAGATGGTAATGGTGCGTTGCCAACCAGAGGCCGGGATGTTAGGCCTCGAGCAAAAGTAAGTTTACCGGCTACCTTACCCTCCGAACCGGAACACGTCATGCCGTTATGGCGGCAGGAATAGGTAAGGAGGGGTACCAATCCGGGCGAGTCGCAGCGAAACTCTACCACCTAGTCAGATGTCACGGTGTTAGTGACGGGAGGCCTATGCTCGCCTTTTACGAACTGCCTGGCAAAGGAAGGCAGATGGTCTATTCTACAAAAGAGCCCGGGCCAACACGGGGGGACCAAATAGCACTAAAATTAAAAATGTTAAACTAACCTCCGACGATAATTCCTTGTAATATAGCTAAGAACCATCTCGATCATTTACTTTAAAAAAAATAGGCTTGCAAATCATTCCATCCATTCAAAAAATAAATTATAGCTTGGTGTCGTTGGACACCAGGTAGGAACGAAGTTCCTTCGGCTGATGTAGAATCGACAAAATTCATGAGTATTCAAGCATTGGTGGGGTGGAGTGAGTGAGAAAGAGAAAGGTATTATATACTACTCGCTTGTGTATACGACTGCCGCGCCTGCGCACGTCTCATTTAACCGTTTTGTTCCAAGGTTTTTTCTTACGGTTTATTGTCACATATTTTTCAGTTCGGTCGCACAGCAAAATCCCTATCTCTTCCAAGTCTGTCGCAAAGAACTTAGTTCCAATAATACAAAATACAGACAAAAAGAAACACACAAACACGTTAAACGTATAACACCCCAAATTTTTAAAATTCAAAAACTGTATGTTACAGATTTTAACTACAAATTTAATAGAATTTGACTTATAAAATATTGTTTACCGTCCATTTGTTTTAATTGTAACTATTTGTCTTTAAACACTGATGCACATTTCGTGTGTTTTAAACATTTACTTTTTAGAATCTCTTTAGAATTGGTAAAGTAATAATAATAAAATCTTCTCATCACGTTATGTTATTTTATGTGACTAAATATCATATAAAAATTATTTTTTTATTATGTCCTTGTATAACGGTTAAATATACGGTATCTCCTGATACTAAGACTATCGTGTTTGAAACTTAAGGAATAGATGTATTCTGTGGACCACACTAAGATTTTCACGCAAAAGTAGAAAAATAACAATGTTTTGGGAGGTTTCCCATACTTTGAACTAAAACTCAATTTTTTGATGCTACGGAACCTTTTATGGTCCGAGTCGCAATTGCCAGCATTATTTGAGTCAGTTTCTTTGATGATGATGATGATGATGAAAAAATGTCTTAGTTTTCTTCACGTCATTTTAGTTAATCTAGTTTTAATATTTGATCAAATGCTATTTTAAGAAGATAGAGCTATTACGTTGTTTTTAGGAAGTCGTTATACAGGGCACGTACATTAAAACAGCTGTTTGTTAATTACAAGTTATTTAGTACTAGCTGCTCCGGGGAACTTCCTGATACCCGTTCAGTTTGTAAGGGAAAAATTAAATTGTTTTCCTGGTTTCCTCAGAGTCGAATTGTTTAGAAAGTATCCTGTGTCCTTCCATTTTTTCTAAGCTACTTCACTATCAATTTCGATTTTTTAAAGTATATAAGATTTTTTTTTAATTTTAAAACTTACAGTGGCTATAGTGTTTCATTCAAATTTCTTTAAAAACTTATTACATCGTAATTAAAAGCAAAAAATTCGTTTTTCTTAAACGTACCTATTAATAATTTATAATATGATAAAAATGTTAACCAATCTTTTTGAACCTTAAATTATTAGCAGAAATATTTTACGCTACAGACGAACTTACTACTACTAGGCACAAAAGTTTAATTTTTCATAAACACATGGAAAACGTAAAGAAAATCCAAAAGAGAAGGCAATTGTTATTAATGTACCTATTTTTTGGAAAAAATATCCAACATCGTAACACTAACAATTTTTAGACTGCTTTTTCCCATTAATGACATTGTTGTGGATGGGTATATTAACAATATGTGCTAGGTATTGCCTAAATCGAGTAACTTTTTCACAAAATAGACAAGTCTACGGTCATAATAATATATAACTCCCCTAAATACGCCCTCTCCAAATTGGTCCGAATTTATCTGAATTTTTTATATGTATCTGTAACCATTTCTGTCTTGCAAATTTTAAGAGGTTAAATTTGCAAATTTTAGGTAAAACGAGACATAACCAACAAAATTACTTGTGGTATAGTGCTGTGCAGCTATTTTTACGGTAAGGACTCTCCCCCTTGCTTTCCTTTATATAAACTTTTACACAATTCGGGTACGGAGTATGGTTTTGAAGCGATGCACCTATAACATCTGATGTCTATTCACTACTGTTGCCACTTACCTTCAGGAGAGCCCTATGTCTGTTCGCTGTTTCACCACGTTGAAATCTATGCTCGCACACAAGCTATCTGGGAAGTAAATAACCTATATTCTTTACAGGATCCCAGAATCAATACTCCCCCGTGAGTTCCAGTATAATTGAAAATTTCACGTCAAATATAATACAATTCAATTAATCAAACCGGCATGAGTAAGCGGAATTGATAATCTCATCCAATATACGAGAAACCATTACGCTACCTGTTCCTTTAGCAATTACGCCAGTGATTCGGCAAACCCTGTTCCTGAACAAAAACATTAATTGTGTTTGCTCGGTAAATTGTTTGTTGCTACGTTTATCTCGCAATAATGCCATTGTAATGGTTAATCTAGTGATAAAGTGTAATCGATGTAGAATAATTTCTCATCGATATTCACATTTATAAGACTCAGCGCATACTGTAGTCGTGCTAGTTTTAAGACATACTGTTGGGTTAGAAAACATAGATAATGAGCAAACTTTTAATAAAACTTTTGTGGCAAAATTATCAAATACCCACAAAAACTGCTTTTGTGACTGTAATGTGCGCTAAGCCTTAATGTATAAATGAATACGTGATTGAAGTACATATTATTGTGTTTTAGCAAAATATATCTTTTACTGATTTCGTAGTAGTGCTAAAACAAAAAAGACTTAAAGAGTAAAGTTCTTGTATAAACACGAACAAGCAAGTATAAACTTGCAAGCAAAGTTGAAACGTTACGTTACGTTACTAAAACAGTACCTAATCGTGACGAAATGAACGGTTGTCAAATTGGTTTTGGCGGCGCTGAGTCACTTTAAGTAACATATTTTTATTAATTACTACCCGACCTGGCAAATTTCGTTCACTTGCCATTTGATGCTCTCTGCCTTCTGTACTGGGGACTTGGCGTGAAGGTATTTTTCCAGATCCCTAGCTATTTGGTCATATTATACTAACTGTCGTTATGTCTGTGATTTATAAACTGCAAAACCAATGACTTGGAAAACTATATAAAACAAAAACCACTAATAAAAAAATAAATATAAGCACAAGTACTACGTCAAGACGTTATGGCGGCAGGAATTGGTAGGGCAGTGGTACCAATCCGGGCGAGTCGCTGCGAAACTCTACCACCTAGTCAGATATCACGGTGCTAGTGATGATAAGCCAATGCTCGCCTTTTACGAGCTGCCTGGCAAGAAAGTCAGATGGTCTATTCTGCAAAGGATTCCGGACCAAGACGGGAAAAAAAAACAGGTTATTACCAACAAGATCACTGACAGTAGATTGTCGGGCAGCTGATGGCTCGGGTAGGGATCCACCGGCTTACCTTTTACTGCCACCGTAATTACTGTCATGTCGAGGCCCAGAGGCTAGGGTAGTCGTAGACTTGCACAACTGGACATACATCTTGATCTTATAACGATTACGGTGTATGTAGGTCATCGGTGTAAGAATGCAAAAGTTTGTAAGAATGTGTGTGTGTTTGTTACTCTTTCACGCTCGAATGGTTGAACGGATTTGACTGAAATTTGGAACACAGATAGACATATAGGCTACTTTTAATTCCAATCGCACAACGGGCTCTTGCAAAACGCAGGTGAAGCCGCAGGTAGTAGCTAATCTTACATAAAATAAAGTTATCATCACACAGGTGCCTGTCCCTGTTGGGGAACTGAACCCTAGTCTCGCGAACAGTAAGTGATGTTAGACATATACGCTACACCTTGACCAATCAGGTAGTATTACTTTTAACGTCCTACTAGATTAGAAAGTACATACGTATTTTAGGTTTGTAGTTAGCAATTAGAGCGTATTATATATTTGACATCAATTATAAATGTCAACTCCCAATTATGAACTGGAAATGGGTGGAATCTGCATCAGACATTTGAGATTCTAAAGCTAATATAACACATCAATACTATGGAAATGTCAATAGTTTCGGAAATTGCTACGTACAGACTGCTTAAACTTAAATGTAATTCGAATTTCCATCAACCACTGGTGGAATAACCTAGTTACATTACAATTAATAGACGATACGAAGTTTTTTAAGTTGTCGTCAAAAAAGGTATCTTCACACCCATATCACCGAAAAAGTAGACAGAGGCACAAACAGGACACCTACGACTAATCGATTACCTATCTTATAAAAAGTAACTAATTTGTTATTTTGAACACAAAATCATTACCTAATAATAGTTAAATGTAAACTGACGTTTCTGTGTGCGGTCGCTAGGCTCTCAATGTGATTGTTGGCAAACCTATCACCAACCGGGCATACATCTAATCCCGTCCAATGAACATCAAACTTTATCTCTTATGTTATACTGTCGACGCTCGCCACTGTTGTGGTCCTGTTTAGATAGTCTGATAGCTGGGGAGTTTACATAAACAGAAACCCAATGTCCTAACATTTATAATCTTGACTAGCGATATGTATTTTTTACCATTAGAAAATCCATCTAGTTGTTTCCCAATTTTTTTGTACTGCCTCAAAGAAAAGGGGCAGATTTCTTAATTCAACTGTTTGTTTTTTGTATGTTTGTTACGAGATTACTCCGCTAACAGACATCCGATTTAAAGGTTCTTTTTCAGAAAGATAGGCCATGGTTTCGAGGTAGTCCCATGTTAGTTTTATAAAGATCCGACAAGTGGTTTTTGAGTTAGTGGTCATCAATGATGAGGTCGTCAGGGTAAGTGAAAAATTTATACATTAATAAGTGTAACTTCAAAATTAATGTTGATAAAATTTGTACGGGGTCATTAAGAAAACGTGTGCTATCTTTTAAAAAAAGTAAAATTGCGGCGTGGTACCTTCGAGTTGGTTACAGCAGTTTTATTGCGCTAAATAATTGTATCCTATACATATCTTTATATAAATCTACTTTTTCATAAATGTCTTTATTTTAAAAATCATATTTTTGAAATACTGTTGATTTCGAAATTGACAAATCGCAATGAAATTTGGTACTTATTTATAACAAAGTGAAGAATATATTTCTTCTTAACTGGATCCTTCAAAGAGTTTTCGCAGATAACTTCAGGAAATAGATAGTTTAAAACTGTATAGAGGTATAATATATCAATGACTATCAATGTTTCTTAGCAAATTCATATCAAGGGACATTGCCCAACTTTTCCTTAAAATATATCAATATTGTGTGCCAAAAGATCTAAGTTCCTTAATAACAAAACTTCTTATCGATGTCTGCAATCCAATGACAAAGGCGAAGATACATGGCCGGCCTCAACTGTCAACAAGTTTTAAACCTCCGAAGTTTCTAGAACAGACTATCCATAACATGTACATTTAGCGTTAAATCTGAACATACGTTTGGTTAACGTAGCTTATTCCCAAAATAAATGATTGGAGTCAACATTCGTAGCACGGATATGGAAGTATTAAAAATGGTAGCACTTTATCTTTCCCCGCGTGGCTGCTTCAAGTAGAGTCATCTTCCTTATGGTTCGTGCAGTAAAACATAATCATATCACCCACTGTGGTGACCGCCTCTGTGGTCTAGCGGTCACGGTGTTAGACTTGACTTCGATGTCCCGGGTTCGACTCCCGGGTCGGGCAACAAAAATAAAATGCGATTTTTCCAATTTTTTAATAAAAAAAAATGTTGCTCGGAATTGGATATGTGGCCAGTTGGCGATTGGTTTGCCACCTATTGCCACATTGTGGGGCTTAATGTCTTCGGCTAGTCGTGGGTGCCCTGGTTGCGTCTCTGCCTACCTCTCCGGGGATATGGGCGTGACCTATTCTGCCCCTGATAGTAAAAAAAAACATCTAACACAATTTCCAAATTTGAGTTTTTTTTTAATATATTGCTAACTACCTCCTGTGCGGTTTTAGCACAACAAAAAAGGGCGCCTCTGCACATATTTTTACACCCGATTGAAAATAAAAAAACGATTTAATTTAAAAATTTATAGAATAGTCCCATTTAGTAAAAAAGGTGTATTTGTCTCTATTTCAAGAACAAGATAAAAAGACGTAAATAACAATCATTTGCGTGTAATGAGCTAATTGAAAACCGCTTTTACATTTAGAAGAACGCCCGCATCTAACCACCTGTGCCCTATTTATATACCTAAATAGAATACCTATTTAAATACCTTTTTATTCTGAAGAAAATAGGCGGAAAGACCTGTTTGCGTCCATTTCTATTAAAAACGTATTTTAGATAATATTTAGATGAAATACTTAGAAGAAAAGTACAACTAGTAGTGTTTGAAACGTAAAAGACGGATATTATAGCCATTTACATCTGTTCACTTAAGCATGTAAATTTTTTTATTATTTTTGATGCTTAGATGAAACTGTTTTTTTGTTATTTCTATAACATTTATTTAATAAATTCATAATATAATTAAACCAAGTAAAAGCCAATTTAGTGGGCATTATTTTCAAGTTTTAAATACGTAGATATTTTAATTGTCTACAAGACCCCAAGCAATTTCCTGTTTCTTTCAGTAAAATATTTATTTCTCCGTTTTTACTTTTCGTTAGATACATTTTTTTAACTAACGGAGGCAGCATTGTTTATAGGACTAAACCAGAAATGAAACGATTTTGTTTATATTCTCGCACTGTTTGTACTCGTCGTGCTTATAGGTATGAAACTTTTTTATTGGCATTATATGACATTTTGACGCAAAAGTTACATAGATTATGGACATTGTTGGTCCGGGTGCGCTAAGTAGAATAGACAATCTGCCTTTTGACTAATAAACTTGTAAGAGCTAACAGGTCATTACAAACAAAACCACCTATGGTAGAGTGCTGTAGAGCAACGTGCTTTGGAAAAGATTCACTGGCTTAACTTTTCCTGTCGCCATCTTGACTGTTACGCTCCAATCTGAGGGTAGGATAGCTAGTTAACTTGCATTCTTGCCTCAGGATAGCGATGCACCTCTAATATCTATGGTGTTAGTTATAGAGAGACCTCCCATCCTTCTTAATTTTGATACATCGTTACCACACTAACTTTTATCTAAAGCGAAAATCTAAATCAAGAAAGTACAATAATAAAATTATATATTACGTTTGTTTTTAGTAACAAAATTTTGGTATAAAACAGTGATAGAGAGAAATGAGGGGGGGGAGGTTAATATTACATGGATTAGTAATTAATATTGTAGTTTTATTTTAACTAAATTGGTTGCAAAACAAAAACTTACCGTATTGTTTAATTTTTTTAATACTTTTACAGTTTCACAAATTCACTCTTTTACTAAGTATCATGTTTTCTAAGTTTGGAAAAAAAGATACTCTCAAGTAAATGAAAGTTCGAATACCGTAATCAATAAACCGCTGTAGATATCTTCTGACTCTTGAAAAGTTCCAGAGACTTTTTCGGCGTCATAATGTAAGAATGAAGAATGTTATGGCCTTCAATTGGATAATTTAGTACTATTACAAGTTTCTTCCGTAATATGGACCATGAATGATATAATGTTTTTACAAAAAGTTAAAAAAAAGTATCTTCACGCTCATATCCTCGAAGAGGTATGCAGAGGCACAACCAGGGCACCCACGACTAGCCGAAGATACTAAGTCCCACAATGTGATAGATGGCAAGCCTATCGCCAACCGGGCACATATGCAATCCCGAGCAACATTTTTTTATTAGAAAATTGGGAAACCCAAATTTTCTTTTTCTTGCCCGACCCGGGATTCGAACCCGGGACCTCATGCAGTCATGTCCAACACCTGAACCGCTAGACCACGGAGGCGATAAAAAAAGGTAAATATTTACACCCAGTTTCCCCAACACTTAAGCAATGACACAATCCATATCCATCTTTTCGCTTACGGGTCACTTATATTGAAAAATCAAAATGTTAAGTTGCTTGATTCAGGAATCAAAGCCAAGTGCGTGGTCATGTAGTCAATGCTAACGCCACACTACTAGACTACAGAGGAAATCAAGAAATTAAATTTTAGTTCAAGAAATGTTTACATAAAAATTATGTAGGTGTACTCATCTATTTGATGTTATTGTACTTTTTTCTTTGATCTTCCCCATGTATGCCTAACTGTCTGGTAGCTCATAAAATGCAAGTGTAAATAAGTTAGTAAATAAGTGAGTAACTTCTAACAAATTCTCATATCAAGCGATATACATATTTTTTACAATAATGGAAGCAAACAAGAAGACGGATTTCCTGATGGTAAGAAATTTACGCCGCCTAGAGACACCAAAGGCGGAACCGGTGCGTTGCTCACATGATGTTAAAAGTTTACCGGCTAACTTGCCCTCCGAACCGGAACACGTCAACGGCAAGCGTTGGACGTTATGGCGGCAGGAATAGGTAAGGCGGTGGTGGTATCAATCCGGGCGAGTCGCTGCAAAACTCTACCACCTAGTAGGATGTGACTTGACCTGCCAGGGTTCTATCACTTTCCTCTTCCGCTCTCTGTCTTGTTCCAGTCTGGAGAGTAGGGTCGTATTATCGGCCACTCTATGCTCTGGACCGGATTAGTACATTAGGCCTAACAACTCAGTTGTAGTACAGCGACGTACCTAAAAGTCATTTCGCTGTCTTCTTTATTGTGCAACAGTCAGAACAAATGTACATAATATGTGAAACTGTACAAAAGATAAGCTTATCTCTAATATAGTTTTTTATAGATGAGACAGCAAACAAGTGGACGGCTTTTCTTGTTTACAGACCACTGTAGATTGTAGACAGCATAGATCTTAGTTTATAGTGTATTATCTATGAGCATAGATGCTAGGTATTTGTGCGTCGCTATCCTGCGGTTGGGGTATTAAAGCCTATTGTACTAGTTAACATGCTGCCCTACTTTCGAACCCGAAACTTGACACTATCGTTATGGCGGCAGGAAAACAAAAGAGTCCTTTTCCGGATAAGTTGCTATACGGCGTTCTACTGCCAATGAACCACAAGAGAAGATTCTTCCGGCACATTAAATATAGCTAAATGTTAAAAAGAAATACAAGGTATATTATTTGACCGTTTCCTTTTTCTCCCTGTTCGTCTCTCCTTGTTTGAGGGGCTTAAACGTATACACCTAACTCCAGTAACTAACTCCGAGGCTCTGGTTTGATTCCCGACGGGGGCATACATTTGTGTGATGAACATTTGTTCATATTTGTTTCTTACCAGAATATTTTTCTAATATATTTCTGATATAAGGATCAAGTATATATTTATTAGGTATGTAATGCTAACTCCAAAAGTTTGCCGTTTGCCACAAACTACAAACCTATCAAACACTTGGATAATTCAGGTGTTCCAAACAGCGCCATCCTCATGTTTGCAAGGGTGTTAGTGTAGTATAAAGAAGCAAACGTGACGGACGTCTACCTGCCGTTAACAATTAACATTTGGTATAACTTATTTTATTAAAATAGTAAAAATGGAAAAAGAGAAAATAAAGTAAAAGTCTTATTTGGCAGAGAAGATGGTAGATGATTAAATTATAAATTCCTCTTAAAATTAATAACCAATTAAAGAGTTATAAGAGAAATTCGAAATTTAATTATCTATCATCTTATATAACTGTCATTTACTTTTATTTTCCATTTTCGTTTTTTTTAAATAAGATGTTATTAGCTGACAATAGCTAAACTTCGTCAAGTTTGCTTGTTCAAAACACTCTAACACACTCGCAAAGGTATGGATGTCGCCGTTTTAGATCACAAACGTTTGTATGGATTTGTGGTTTCTGGCAAGTGGCAAATGTCCACACATGTGATGCTAGATCACAAAAACCAACATTCAATCGGATCGGCTACAAATCCTGGTAAACCTACATAAACCAACACAAACACAGCCCAACATCCTATCCACAGGTTTGGGTTTGTAATAGTTTATGAAAGTTTGGCAAGTTTGTGGTTCCGCATGACACCTATGATACCTGCAAGCCTATTACACCCTAGCTTAATTTAATGTAGTAACATGTCCAATTATTGAAGTGAAAACTTCTTTAGCTGCGTTGCGCACTTTTTTTGGAATGGGTAAAAACTTCTAAACTCGCGTCAGGACACGTAACCTGATCGAAAATTCGTAAGACGGTGCAAGGCGCTTGCGTGAATAAGACGACGCAGGGCGCTTGCGCAAACTTTTGTGTTGTCATATTTGTGTACGATAGCTCAATAAATGAATATTGTATTCTACCACGTAAACGTTTTTTTTTTTCGCGGCTTTTACAACTTCACCGAGCTTTTCGTATAAATGATAGTACTTTCATAGTAATAATTAAAGCAATTCGTGCAAATTTATTCCCTAACCATTCCAAAATATCAACAATGCACAACGTTAATATTTAAGTTTTCACTTCTGCCGGCACTCCCGGAGTGCAAACCGTCGTTTTTATTTACTTATTTTTTTCTACTACCTTCTTGCGAATTATACCAAAAGTTCAGATGATGAAAAAATGAGAACCAGTTTACGAGTATGTTTACAGCCTAACTTCCGTTGTCGAACTTTTTATTTCGTGATATTTAAGTCAATGATGTGGAAAATGTTTATATATGGAGCACAATTACAAAGAAAAGTGGAGAAGTATCTATATTTTTCGGGAAAGTATTGCCTAGTTGCCCATTTTATAATAACTTTCTGACCATATGTGATATGTTTGACTTATTTATTTTATTATCTATAAGTGTTTATAAACTTGCACTAAAACAAGAAAAAAAACGCTTGCACGATAAATGGGTAACGATAACGCTGGGGTAAATTTGGTAATGCATAAAACTATCATAGTTTAATATCAGAAACTAACTCAGAGTTAAACATTTATACCCAGAATGTGCAAGTGGCCCTTATGGAATTTCTTTTTAACAACTATCTCTATGAGATTCGTATGATTTTAATACTTTGCAAACCGCGATTTTACTCTACAATATAGTGGTATTGTATATGGATGAATCATATAATTAAAATGATATTACTATAAGTGATAACGTAACATGTATTCAACGATTGATGCGTTTGCATTAAGACGGTAAGTAACACTTTAATGTAATCATAAACTCGTCCAGACTAAATAAAAGCTCATACTTAAAAAAAAAGTTTCTTCATGCCCATAGAGGTTGGCAGAGGCACAACCATGGTACCCACGATTAGCCAAAGATATTAAGTCCCACAATGTAATAGGTGGCAAGCCTAACGCCAACTGGGCACATATCCAATTCCGAAAAAAAAAATTCATAGAAAATTGGAAAAACCAAATTTTCTGTATTTTGACCAACACGAGAATCGAACCCAGGACCTTAAGCAATCAAGTCCAACACCTAAAACGCCAGCAAAACTAGCACAACACATACTTGTAATGTCGATTTAAGGTAACGATACTAATACCAAAAAGTTAATATACGTATATTAACCAAACATGTTCAGAAATCTAAATTGGTTGCTTTATAAAAGCCTTAATATTAAAAAAAATACAGTCGCCAAAAGACCATTGAAATGATAAGTGCATTGCTGTCCTGTCGCCGAGAGTCAGACCTAATGTACCTTATTTCTTGCACTAGAACATAATAGGTACTTTAATTACGGTGGCATTAATAAGGTAGGCAGTGGATCCTTATCCAGAAAAATAGCTGCAAAATACTCTACCACCAGTGCAACATTTTATGACAAAACAAAAATTCTTGTTCAAATTCGTCTTCAGGTACTATTAGAAACTATGTATAACAAAAAAAATAATTAAGTCGCCATTTTATGTACCTTTATAATGCTAATAACTCTAAGGAGAAAATATTTTCGATATTATCTGTAAAGCGTGACTGGTGAGTCTCAAGAAACGTCGTTTATCTTTGGACAGTGACACACTGCAGCTTCATATGGATTAGGTATTGAAATATGGTCATGTGCAGACGTGCGACAGGAAAAAAATCGAAAACTTTTTTGTCATTAAATATCATTTAATGTTTGCATTTTTGAGCTTAGTATTATTGAGACGACCTACATGTCTGCCTAAACGTTTACTCTAAAAACAAAACGTAGAGTGCGTGTCAGATAAGTACGTGCGAGTGAAATATTGGAACTATTTTGACATTTTCTTAATGTTATCAACTATACGGAGCTTGCTGTAAAAGCACGGTATTTTTAAAAAAGAAATTGTCTATGATACTGATTTACTACTTTGTTAACTATTGGGTATGTCTTAATCGTGAATTCCACTTCACAATACTAAAAAAAACAGTTTGTAACTATTTCAAACATACCATTTTATTTGTGGAATATATGTGAAACCTACTACTGCAATGTGTGTACAATTAGTACAAATTCTTTCAACTATACTAATTTCGTTATTTTAATTCCCAAATAAATAGCCAAATATCAAATGGGTAAGTTGTATTACATTCCAATTATTGTCAATGCATTTTACTGAAACGTCAGGGTAAGTCCATTTCCATGTTTAGCAACATTAGTAGCATCCTCCTTTGCGAACAAACTTATCTGGCGCAAGCTCTTGTTAATGCAGCGAAGCTGTTTTTAATATTGTTTTTACCAAATACTATTCTTTAAAAAAGTATGATAAATAAATTATTTTCATTCACAAGTAATAATTAAGTAACACTCAGTTGCAACAGGCGGCAAAGTGCTGCACAACACCATTTTACCTGCTGTCGTAGTGCCAGTTCTCGCCACTGTCATTTTCTTTTCTTGAAAGCACAGTAGTGCACAAACTTGTTCGCGATGTTTAAGGTATTAGCCGTAATGGTTTTTTATCATCAGGAGTACTACTGACAGCTAGCTATATTATGACACAAAAAGTAAAATTTTCATAAAATATCAAAATAAACGCTGTCATATTATTTCCTTAATGACAAAACCAATCAACTAACAAAAAATTAAGTGTTTTGATCTAAAAAACATGTGTATGTATATATGCGTGCGAGCAGAGTTCGCGCCTGTGTGTGTCTGTGGCACAATAACTTTTAAACAGGTAAACCAGTTACTATGCGAATCGTTTTGTTTGAAAACTGATATAATCGAAATAGCTTTTAGCTACAAGTTTTGTGGGATGTAATTAAAATTTTTGAACTTTAGGAATAAGTTTGAATAAAACAAACCCAAAAATTGCTCAGTGTAAAAGTTTGAAGAAGTTTAAGTAAATAAAACATGTGCAAAAATTACTGAAGAAGTTTGTTACACGCTAATTACTAAAGTCAACTTTAGTCTAATGAATGAGGTCAGTCTGAAAACGCCTTATGTGTTTCTTGTGGATTAGGTATTGAAGTGAGCTATTGATGGAGCGTTGAACTTTATAATAGCCTGTTTGCAGGCACTATCAATAAAGTTATCGAACTTAAGACTTTTTATACAGCCAGTAACATAGTTCGCGTTACTTGCAAGAATTTTCCTCTATAATGATTTCATTTTTCAACATGACAAAGCCTTATGGGCTTCAACTTTACGGTTTCTTCATCTTGAACTAGCTTATATATCCAGATTCTTTTCAAATAACTTTTACTTGTCATTCACACCATGAAAATAACTAGGTCATAGAATGTTTTGAAGTGAAAATTGTTTAGCTAAGTTGCGCCCTTGTTTTAGGATGGGTAAAACTTCTAAACTCGCGTCAAGACACGTGACCTGATCGAAAATTCGTAAGACGGCGCAGGGCGCTTGCGCGAATGTTCGTGTTGTCATGTTTGTGTACGATAGCGCAATAACTAAATTCGTGCAAAAATATTCCCTAACTATTCCAAAATATCAAAAATGGACAACGTTAATATTCAAGTTTTTAAATCCAATCTATTTTTTAAATCCACTGTTGATATATTAACCTTATTATGACGGCCATCATAATCTGTTTGTCTGACTGTCGTCAATGTTCACTGCTAAACGCGAAACATCACAATTTCAGGTTATTAACGCATGATCCTTTTACTAACTACGGTTGGTAATATCAAGTCGATGCTGCTACACTTTCAGTATAGAAATTCTACTAACTTGTCTCCTGCCATGTAACAGGCAAGCAAGGCTATTAAAAGCATTGATTTATCTGACCACTCCGTTGGCCAAGTGGCTAGTATACACGCCTAACTACACCGATCAACCGCGAGGCTCGGCTTCGATTCACGATGGAAGCAGGCATTTATGACATGAACATTTAGATGTCTGCACTGCCGGGTTTGAGTGCTTATTAACCTGTCCAGGGATTTTTTGGTTAGATTTAATTTATGTAACTTGTCCTTAATATATTTTCTTTGGGTTAAAACGTTCATTACTAAGAAGAGCACTGGTACTAGATTGATATTCAGCAACTCGTCCTGGTAGAGATCCGCTGCCTTATTTGTGAGTTGTGAAGAAAATGTATTGTTGTGATAAGCTATTATAATTTGTAGTAGCTGTTTCCAGCAGGAAACTTAACAAATACTATTCAAGACGAATCAAATGAACACAAATTCGTACGCCTTACCTATTGTTGCCACCATAAAATCCAATGCTTGCCGTTGACATGTTCCGTTTCGGAGGGTAAGGTAGCCTTATATAATTTCCAAACTTGTTACAAAATGTATTACGCCTGATTTCATAAAATATTAACAACTTTTATTTGACATTGAGAAAACCCTTGAGATTTGTCAAAAATAAAAAAGTTCTGTTCTAATCATAAACTTCTTGGTTTTGCCCGAAAAATTGACGTCTGTCAAAAAAATTCAGAACACAAGCGAGGTACAAATTTCTGTGAGGTGAGATTGTTATTTATTCACAAGAAAAAAAACAAATGAAACGGCTTGCAATATATTTTATGATTAACTGACTTCGAAAAAAGGGGGAGGTTC
>NJDD01003697.1:75889-88988 GCA_002245505.1 Calephelis nemesis | reverse complement strand
ATCTCGTTGGCATGTTATTCGATTCTAATCAATAGCATATATAACATAAAAAAATAGCATTCGAAAGTTGATAGAAGGAGGCACTTATTTGCCGAAGTTCGTATTTAAATCCAAATAAAATTATTTAATTTTCCATTTCCCGCAAAACCGATGTATGCGTATTATGGCGTGACAAAACAGTGCGCTATTAATGAATTAGACTTACCAGAAGCCAAGACACCCAAATATATCCAGCTCCATACATCACACACTACTACGAGTAAATTGTTATAATTGCTATATTACTATAATACACACTACTAAAAACTCAATGTACGTTTCACTTAGTAACCGAAGCATCTGCTCGACTTTCGTGGAGTGTAGTCGAATTCTCCTGATGAGATACAGACTCTTGCAATTGTAATATTATTACGATGGACTATAGACAGGGATGTCTCAGTACAAATACATGCAAAAAGAAGTTGGGTTAAAGGCGTGAGAAGGTGTTTTATAGTTGAACTACGAGTATCTATTCAAACCTATCTGTTTTCATAGCTTTAACAAACCTTTAAGAGGTGAAGGATTTCACAATTTAGCCGTAAAAGGATGAAAGACAGACATACAGACTTTCGCATTTATAATATAACGATGGTCTATAGACATGGATATCTCAGTACAAACACAATATGCAAAAAGAAGTTGGGGTTAAGGCGTGAGAAGGTGTCTTCTACTTTATATATTACCATTCGACACGACTTCGTATCGCTTGACATTAAAAGCTACAAGCATTTTGTATAGATAAATTATTTTTCATTTTTCGATTTTCTCTGTATTTTTTTCTCTAAGAACCTTCTCCTGACAAACAACAAAAACAACAAAAAAAAGAACAAGCAAAATTGTCCCATTCATTTGGGACTGATGCAATGACCACACACATTGGGATTCATTTTTAAATATATATTTTTTATTCACAAACACTGCTTCTTTGGTGTAATCTAGTCCTTCCATTAAGAAAAACAGACGCAACTTCCACTTACTTACTTATTCAACTTTTCCAGTGAAACAATTTAAAACTTACTCAATTATTTACTGAGCTTGGTAAAAATTAAATGAAACTTTACACACGTTTATTCATTATGTAAATGAGTGGCGATGAGTTTACACTCGAATCTTCATTTACAATACACTTTGTACGGTGGATTTCAGGGAACGATAAACTTTTGTGAAAGCAGAAGTTTTAAAATTTTATTTCGAAATAAAATTTCACAGCAGAATTAATACATGAATTTTTCAAGCAGCAGGATATTTTATTTCCATTTACGTCAAGATCCATCATTAAACTACAATTTCATATTAATTAAAGAGGTACTTCACGTTCTTTTAAAATATTGTTATATTATAAATTGCAATTTACTGAGAATCGTTTACTTTGTTGTTTTTCCTTTAAAACATGTATTTCAATTAAAATGTGTGAAGTATTGTATTTTGGGACCTTTTAATGCCAAATTAAAGAGTTTTAATAGTATTTATTGTATTTTATCTTATAACTAGCTGTTATCCGCGGCTTCGCCCGCGTAGTCTACCAATTTGATATTTAGCTCTCCAGCACTGCTCGTTAAAATTTTAAGATAAAATGTAGCCTATATCGCTATCCAAAGTTTCATATATTTTTTGTAAATATTAAAATCAATTCAGCAATTTTGACGTCAAAACTGAACATACACTTTCTCTTTTCTAATTTCACCTCAGATAAATAGTAGGAATAGATTATTGTGTTCGCAGTTTTATCTGCACTTCGGTTAATCCTGTGAAATTAAACCGTATAGCAAATTACGGAAACCTCTTACAGATTATTTTTTTTCGAAATTTTAGAAATATACATATCGTCTCTGAGGTCTAACCGTCCGTCTTCGGAATTACTTCTTGAGATCATGGGTTCTATTTCCGGTCCGGGCAACAAAAAAAAAACAAATGAAAATTTACTGTTTGCTTCTAAAGGTTTTTTTTACTTTACGCGAAGAGGTTTACTGGTTTAAGCGTGAAAGCGTAACAGACAGACAGACAGAGTTACTTTCGCATTTATAATATTAGTAAGGAAGCAGGGATTTTCAACCAATTTTGCTACTATGTATATCATAATTTCTTTGTGTGATTTTCGTTAATGATAAACTGATGTACGTGGTTTATTGTTATAGACTTATGGTAAAAACTACTGTTAAATATTTTTCCTACGCAAATTGTGCCACCCCCGTTCACCCTCATAGGGGTTGATTTTCAAAAAACGGTTAGATAAGTGTCTTATAATTTGTATTGCAGAGCATTATTTCAGTGTCACGTAAAATATTTCAATATAATTAAATTTACCATACAAACTTAGCCATCCCCTTTAACCCCCAATGTCGGTGAATTTCGAAAAATCCTGAAAGACATGTTTCACCGTTTGTACTAAAAAGCATTAATTCAAAGTTTCATGCAAAAATGTGCAATAAAAATATTTTTCTCATACATACTTTGCCAACCCTTTTAACCCATTTAGGGGTTGAATTTCCAAAACATAATATGCCTATGTCCTTCTCATGAATGCAAACTATCTACATACCAAATTTCAGCAAAATCGGTTGGGTGGTTTAGGCGTGAAAAGGTAACAGACAGACAGGCAAACAGAGTTACTTTAAATTATTATTAAAATTACGAACGTAAATACAATTTAAATAATTAAATATGTCGCGCTGAAAAGCATGTTTTTATTAAGTTTGCTATTTTCCTCGCTAGGGAGCTCCGATAAATGCGTGCGATCGCTGCAAATTACAGTCCTATGAAAAAGGCGCGTACTTCGTGGCGCACCGGTACCGCCGCAACCGCGATGTCCCTATATTTTAAACCTGTAATATCTCCGAAACTATTCGTTTAATTTACATGCTGTAAAGGGCTATATTGTTCTATATTAAATGTAAAACTTATGTAACATACTTCATTAGATTAATGCTGTATTGCTTTAAATCGCTTTGTAAATAAGTCATTATTTTCGTAAAAAGTAAAGGATAAAAATTGGTTCTTGTACGTTATCCCTAAGAGATAAACATATACTATCGCGAACTTTTTTGTAGACCTTTTTTAAGGTAAAAAATACTTAGTACATTTACGCGTTCAATAAACTTAAATTATTCCAATTGTTTTATTAAAGTAAAAACTTTTTGATTGCTTCTGTTTCTGTTATACGGAAAACACTTGAGACATCGACATAGATCCAGTAATCTATGGTCTCCTGTGGCTCGTAAACCTGTGAACCAAATGTCAACGCGTCCAAATAATTTCTTACCAAGCAGCTTGTCAGGATATTTTTGTGTCTTTGTAAGTAGGTCTTAAAGTTTGGCAACAACTTATATATGCCTGCTAATGGAAGTTATAGCAATATATTTAATATTCGCCACCACCGTGTTTCCGTTTTCGAGGGAAAACGATAAACTTAACTTTTTTTAAGTGCTTGTTGGTAAGTCTACAGACTATTTTTATGCATCCAAACTTTTTTAAAATTATTAACAGTAAGCAATACAAAAAGCTGTCAGATTTTTTTTTCTGCTTGGTCGCCTTTCAATTCTTTGGCAAAATTAGGGACGACTACCACAATTGCATCTTCTGTATAATAAGAACTGACGTATAGCTTTATTGAAGTTATACTTCTTTTGGCGCGATTGGGAAAAATGATGAAAATGAATTTTTAGGATGCGCGCGCACACCGACAGATAAATGTGACAGTCAAAAGCAACACCCTGAAGTTAGTTGCGAATCTTTTTATTTTAAATTATCTTTTATGATTTTTACTTATTGTTGCATGCTATTTGGGTATATTAATGTATGTATTCGTTGTGTTATTATTTGGTATTTTTGGATTGTTACGCCAAAGAAGTAGGTATAACTTCTTACGTGCGTACATGAACACACACACTCTTTTTTTTATTACGTGACGAAAGTCGAAGGATATAATTGAGCCTTTGAATTGCTTTTGCCGCTACCATTGAAGCTAAATGAAAACAGATTAAAAAGATTAGATCTCATTTACATCCTCGACTCGGGTGGATCCCACGTTTTAAATTAACCCGTTTACCGCGACACGCATCTCGTAATTAAGTTTGTGGACTGCTTTATTATAGCTGACCACTTTATCGACGTCCGTAACACGACGGTGACGGGGACGTCAAGTTTGTAGGTAAACACATTAGGTTATGAGACTTAATTGACTTTTGGATCAACTCGATGACTTACCGATTATGGTTTCGTGGTTTTTTAACATTAATAAAAGTAATTACGTTAATAAAAACCGACTTCAAAACTAAAAGGTGAAAAATAGTAAAGATCTAATATTAATTATATATATTATCTATTGTTTATATGTGCCATTTACCAATTGGTTTGAAGTCGGTGCCAAGCCTTAAACTAATAATTTAAAGTAATTATTAACTTAGATAACTAAAAGTAATTATTAAATAAAAATTAGTGAGCCTTCTTGAACCAAATTTTTGTAAGACCAATTTGCAACTATTCCGCTTCAAACTATAAACGAATAACGTAAATTGGTTAAATACCACGGAGAAATCATTGTACATACATAAAAAAATATACCTCGTATGTCCTCGTTTTTTTGAACTCGGTTAAAAATGATTTAGTGGACGCAATTCAAAAACCAGAGATACCCGGTATCTTACAATCAGTTGCTTTACACTGAATTTTAATCAACACGTTGGTGCCATATCTGATATATGTATATATGATATATATATATCTGCCATACACGCTCTCGATTCAATCACGTGTACATTTCAATTCGAGGCAATACTCAAGTTTTAATTTGCCGTTTTACGGTAGCATGCATCTTACAAATTATGTTTAAACCTGCTCTTAGCTGTGTTTATCCCGACATCCCACTCAAGCAACTTCAAAATCATGATGACTGAGAGCTCAAGTTGGAGTGAAATTATAGAATGGAATAGAATTAAATTATGAGATTTAATTGAGATTTAAACGAGCTTGATAATTCAATTATTGTTTTGTGGCATATAAATATTAGAAAATATTTTGATGGAGAAGGTCAAAAGTCCCCACAATACTGATATAGAATGTTTAATGTATTATCTCAAAGAAGTATGCTCGGATCGATCTTGTTTGTAGTTTATACTTGTGGTATAACTAAAGAAGAAAGTATCCTCACGCCTATATCCCCGAAAGGGTAGGCAGAGGCACAACCAGGGCACCCACGACTAGCCGAAGATACTAAGTGCCATTATGTGATAGGTGGCAAGCTATCGCCAACCGGGCACATTTCCAATCCCGAGCAACTTTTTTTTATTAGAAAATTGGGTTTTTCCATCTAACTAGTTGGTACAGTTTCGCATTGACTCGTCCGGATTGGTACCACTGCCTTACTTTTTCTTGCCGCCATAACATCAGTGCTTGCTCTTGACGTGCTTCGATTCAGAGGATAACATCCTAACATGCTCTCAGGTTGGCAATGCATCATTACCACCTTTGGTGGTTTTAGGCGGCGTGAATTTTTTACCATCAAGAAAGCCTTTAATTTCATAAAAAAACACAGCTTGATACCTAGGTATGACACTTGATACGAAGCTACACTTGTAATCTCACATCAAAAAGAATCGAGAAAAGTAAGTCCTACGTTATAGATATATGTATAAAATAAAATAGAACAGTATAGAAATAAAATAAGAAATAAATAAAAAGAAATTAACATAGTATAGAAATAGATATAAGTGTGTGGCTTGTTGGCAGACTTTCGACATTAACAATCATAATAAACTATTGAATATTCTAAGCCCTTCTAATTCTAATTTCTAAGCCATCACTGTGTTCCGAGTCTTTGTTTTATTTATTGGTGTTATACACACCTCGGGCAGCAAATATTTATCTGCAATTAATTAAGCGTAGCTAGCGAAAAGTTTTAATTTTCCTCCTAGGGGGTATAAATATATTTTTTTTATATTAAAACCTTACCCTAATCAGAAAACATAGACATATGAGTTGCGGTCAAGGCGCTAACTATTTCACTAACTAAACGATTACCTACGTACGGATCGTTCGGTACGTAGGGTGAAGTATGTCTTAATATCAAAACTTAACAAGACACGTACGAGTAATTTAAACTTTTAAGCGATAGTACATTTTCTCATAAGTGATATATGAAAATTCACATCAAATAAGTCAAGCTAATTTAATTCAAATGTTATGGTAATAGAGTCATATTTTCATTACCATGTAGAGCGATTCATATTTAAGTATTCAATAGAAAATTGCCGGAAAGGCTAGAAATGATTCCTTATTTCCTTGCAATAAGGTTGTTCGATAGTATTTTTGGATGGTTAATAAATTTCTTGAAACTTTTAATGGACCAAAGCCTGTGCAGTTTTTGTAATTTTCGTTCCACAAAACTTTCTCTTGGGTTCGCGAATTTTTTGAAGACCCATTCGAGAAGGCTATTACGTTGAAATTTAATAATTGGATCGTAGCTTTTAATGACTTCATGAAATTTTATTAAAGTACCACTGGCGGAACTCCGATACCATAATATGCTTATCACGCACTTTCAAAAACTTGAATTAAATTCACAGATATGATAATATTACGTTTACAGCCTTTAAAAAAGCACTCTGTAATCCAAATTTACTTGGCCAGACCGTAAAAAATATATGGCTATGATTAATGGTCTATTTATCAATTACAGCGTGATTTGGTTTCGTGGAGTACACGTTTTTAGTAAGTAATGAAATAATGTGTTTATCCGCAAACGCTTTCCAGGGTTCCGTACCCAAAGGGTAAAAACGGACCCTGTTACTGAGCCTCCGCTGTCTGTCTGTCTGTCTCCAGGCTGTATCGCATAAACCGTGATAGTAAGAAAGCAAACATTTTCACAAATAATGTATTTCCGATGCTGCTATATTGACAAATACTTAAAATGAAAAAAAAATAAAACATCCCCAAACAATAAACTTGTTTCTTCATTTTTTTTGCTGAATGTTAAAAACGGTAACAGGTATTTTCAAAGAATATATACTTGTATATTAATTTTCAAAATAAGTAATTTAATAACAATAAAGTAAATATTTAAGGGGGGCTCCCATACATCAAACGTAATTTGTAATAGATGTATTGATTTGTAATAGATGTACGTAATAGATGGATAACGGAACCCTTCGTGCGAAATTCCGACTTGCAATTGGCCAGTTTTTATTTAATAATTTTGAATATTATTTTCGTTACTCTGTGGTATATTTAGAAACTTAAGGTCTTGAAACTCGATGATATTTTGGTTGATGAAAAGTAAGGGAATTTCAAACTTTTAAATGGCTTTTTTCGAATAAGGTTATTTGTGCTACTTCCATAATACGTCATTGTTGATAGAATACTGTACAGCGACTGTACAGTGACGGTGTTTAGTTAATCTTGTTCCGGTTAGGAAGGCCGCGTAAGTAGTAGACTTATCTCACGTGTAACACTCCGATCACAGGCACTTATCACAACTATAACATATATAAACCACAATAGCCTCTTACCATCATGACAGTTGCCTCTTAATTTTAGAAAGTAAAAAAATGTTGTTTTTGTACCATACAGTTATTTATTAGTTTCGTTCCTTAGCTTACTTTCTATAAATTTCCCTTGTGTTAAGCGATAATTCTTCTAACACCTTTATTTTCATCCTTTAATCAAAAGTAATCGACCATTTGCTCGTCCGTAAATTTCAGGAAAAAGAGGCCTCGCAGCAAGGGACTCATAAAGAGCCTTTTGTGTACCACAACATTTGTCACTCCATACATTCCCGATTTAACTCACTCTGAATAGTAAATTTACAATCGGGTACAGAGGATCAATAAAAGAAAATACTGCTATATTTACCTTTCGGAATATTTATTCTCTTGACTGGCTAGGTTTGGAAACGGTGGTAGTGTATGGTACATAGTGTAAAACTTGATCATAATAATTTTTGGTTAAATTAATAAGTGCTAGCCTAGTAGCAAAAGAAAAGTAACAAATATATTTTAACGAATTTATGTGTAAAAATTTATGAATAACAAAAACTACATTATATTTAATAAGTTAGTTGCACACCACAATGTGTAAGAATATGTTGGTACGAATAAGTATTCTGTAACAACTTATAAACAAACATATTCTGCAAATAAATATATTTCATTTTCATTTTTCAATAAATGTGTACCAGTTAGGTTTAACATATTTTTTGGTGTAACCACGTATTTATATTTTTTACTTATTTTATTTTTATGAAAGGCAAACAAGCAGACGGATTTCCTGATGGTAAAAAATTCACGCCGCCTAGAGACACCAAAGGTGGCAATGGTGCGTTTTCTAAAAATGAGTATGATGAAATATAATATATGAAACAGGTGTAACACTAAAATTTAATAAATATAAAATTTGTAATAAATGATATGTATTCGTAGATAAGAAAACGATAAAATGATATAATGTAAATTTTAATAACAACTATGAATTAAAATGACTACATTTTGAATAACAAAATAAAATTTACTAAATTAAGAATATATGTAAGAATATTGTTAGAAAACTAGTAATTCATGAAATTTCTATTTTAATAGTAGTTTATTATATGTTTCACACCATCATGTGGTAGAATATCATATCACTTAACTTATTTTTTAATAAATTTTTGCAATACTTATTTTGATGCAAACAACCTATTTTGAATTTGGATATAATAAATATCCGATATAGTAAGTCGTGAATTTAGTTATTTTGATATCTCACATTAAAATATAAAACTGTATTAGCCTAAGAACTCACTAAGCACCCGCGGCGGTCTCATAACTGCGGTTTTATTTCAAAACTGACTTTTGCGGTCACACAGCCGCAGCCGTCGAAGATGAAATCATCGCTCGTAAAATTGTACGTTCTAAGAGCGGGCGAACGCTGCCGCGGGAACCGCAAGCAACTGCGGGCGGTGCGGGTGTAAATGCGTCGAGAAATGTGCTCTTACTTTTTGCATAATATAAATCTACATATATTTGATATTTTCCATCGTCGGCGCTTGGTAAAACTTCCAAATATTCATATTTTTAAATGAAGAAACACTTGTACTGTTTTACGAATCACTTATACTTTATTATTTTATAAATAGCCTACCGGTTTCGCTTTTGACAGCATCATCAGGGCTAGAACTTAAATTACAAGTAAAACATAAGTGTAAAACAGTACAAGTGTTTCTTCATTTAAAAATATAAATCTACATTCTACAAAACCTGCGAAAACCGCTTCTTGAGTTCTTAGTCTTTAAACGGAATAGAATTAGTGATTGCATAATTATAACTTGGAACAACTAGATAATAATTAATGTAACATTATTTACTGTTGATAGAGAATTGTAATACATTTCGAACATATAAGGATCCAATTCCTATTCCTGCCTCTATATTACAGTGACAGGATATGGTGTTGGAAGAATTGCATGCTTAGTTTAATGCCTCGACCTGAACTTTTAAAAAATCTTCGCACCTACGACATCTATGGTGTCTATGGGTTACGGTTATCTTTTACGACAAGGAGAGCCGTGTGATTTGTTGTCAATATTACATCGTAAACGTTAAATTAAATGTAAAATGTGATACAATACATTGGACCTACTTTAGTAATATAACTCTGCTCGCTTCTATTTGACAATATTAATCTCTAATAACAAAGCTAAAAATATCCATAATAAAATGAGACGCCTCGGTTTTCTCGTGAAATAAGAAAAATAATTCGCTTTATATAATCACTTGAAGCTTGCGGCCAGGCAAACTTAATTATAACCTCGTTCATTCTGGAAAATGTTTTTAGAAGGCCATTTAAGTCATTTCATCTTCAACCTTTGGCTTTTGAATAACGTAAAAAATGTTTCTGGTCCTATTTTTTATAACGATATAAAATGTGTTGCCTAGCACAAAAATATCATTTCAGGGACATAAAACTGACAGCATAAAATTTTTGATGGCCGAACTTGTAAAGGCGTTTCTAACGAAAGATAATAAGGAAAGTTTAAAAGAAAAGTGGGTTCTTTAGAACTGAAGGTATTTTACAATAAAATATCTTATAAAGCTGTGTACGCGATACTTTATACGTCGTATTTTTTTATGTGCAAAGATAGCGAATATAACCTTAGCCTATAGACACAATAGATATTGTAGGTGCGTTTTTATGGCCATGGTCCGTTGTGCAAGGTGCAAGTCTGCTGATTGCACTTACCTCCAGGTCAGACTATTACAAACACCATCACACTGACATTATGGCAGCAGGATTAGGTAAAGCAGTATATCCTAACACGGACGAGTTCTAACTCGCACCAGTAGTCTTGTTGATGATCCATTTAAATTCCCATCAGTTACTACAAATAATACGTGTTGGTCCGGGCTCCCTTGCAGAATAAACCACCTGCCTTCCTGCCAGGCAGCTCGTAAAAGGCGAGCATAGGCTTACCGTCTCTAACACCGTAACATCCTACAAGATGGTAGAGTGACTCTCCCAGATAGGTCCACTGCCTTACCTATTCCTGCCACCATAACGTTTAATGCTTTTGACGGAAAGTTTCAGTGTTTGTTGAGGCTTAATCTACCTCAACACTGGTTTTCAACTTCCCCCGTCTGACAAATACAGGCAATAGCAACACATACATAATAAAATTTGACTCGGTATATGTCAACTGTGCTTTCAAGTATCAAGTGGTGATGATGGAAGGCAATCAAGCAGACGGATTTCCTGATGGTAACTCACGCCGTCTAGAGACACCAAAGGTGGTAGTGCGTTGCCAACCTGAGGTCGAGATGTTAGGCCTCGAGCAAAAGTAAGTTTACCGGCTACCTTGGTGACAGGAACAAGCAAGGCGGTGGTACCAATCCGGCGAGTCGGTGTGAAACTCTACCACCTCGTAAATGTTGTATAAATATATCATATAGATATATACTCGTAGACGTTGTTTATATTGAAGTTTAAGGTTAGTTTAATTCTAACAGTATATTATTTAAACACTACAACCTGAATAAATATATGTTCAAGTTTTCTCTCTACGGACCGCTCTAGAAATGTCTTGATGAGATAAGACAATTGACACTATTCCTAAAGTTTCTTAAGATTTTGCTATTTCCTTTGTGTACAATGAAAAAATTGCTCATAATAAAGTTAGAATACTAAACTTAAACTTACTCGTGATAAAGACTTAAATAAGCCAAGTTTTATCTATACTGCCACAATAACGTTAGTGCTTGCCGTTGACGAGTTACGGTTCCGAGGGTAAGGTAGACGGTAAACTTACTTTTGCTCAAGGCCTAACATCCCGGCCTCAGATTAGCAACGCACCATTAGCACCTTTGGTGTCACTAGGCGGGGTGAATTTCTTATCATCAGGAAATGCTTGTTTGCTTACTTATATCATAAAAAAGTTTATTTGCATGTAACCTTTGACACTGTCCTGTGTGTAGTCAGTGCAGCTTGACCTGGTGTATTGAAGATAGTTTCTTTCGCCGGATCTTCAGTATGTGATTGCGATTCTGATTCAGTGGTAGTTTGTAAAAATGTCTAAGGGCACAAGTACCACTTGTATGGTTCACGTGCATAAAGTTTTTTTTTTATTTTGATTCTGATAGCCTACCTTCATCAACCTATATACTTTATTGTTTCTTATGCACTAGAAAATATTTATCGGTATACATGGCGGAAATAACGAGAGAGGTTGACGAGAAACAACAAAAAAACCTAAACGTTTAGCATTTTCGTTATTCTTTGTAAGTCTATTTTACTCTAGCAATAAATATAAAGAAAAAATAAATAAATAGCAGGTGGTTATGTACATTAAATATAAGCAAAACCCTGCAAATATCTGCGCTATATCTTATAACGATAAATTCTTAGTAAACACGGATAACGGCTTTCTAGGATCTAACTTATATCGTACGATTCATCGTGACATGGCAAAAGTAGGACTTAGCACTGTGCATCGAATTTGAGTATTACATATTTTTCTTCTGATAACATTCATGACTCAAACAGGAAATTGTGTTATGGATGTAAACCTACAATACCAGTACGTAATACGTATATAAAAAGCGAAATAAATTGGCTTAACACAGCCTACATTCTTCGCATGAAATGCGGAACTACATCGATAACCGTAGGTTATATAACCCTACTGAGAAAATGATCAAAATTTAGAAATTTAAGTTTATACTCATGACTTCTGGACCGTGTAAACTAAGGTACATATTCATTTTTAACTTGTCCTTTGCATACAATACTTTCATATAACTATATAGTTAAGTTTAAAAATAGCATAAATTAAGTACCTTTACGCACTGTCAGTGTATGGTTGTAACTTTACTATGCCACGCGATTGGACACACAACAGTTCAATATTTTAAAGGTTTCATAAAAGACATATACAAAAAAGAAGATACTTTTTATAATGAAGATATCCAAAATTATCGCCTTTGCAGTGTGTTAGATTCACAGGTTAGACAAATTAAAAATTACATGTTTTTTCAATTATCTAATTGAAACAACGCTGGCGGCGAATGTATAAGTGCTAGGTTCACGATAGGTTTGCTATCTGCAACTTCGTGGAACTATACACCTTTGGCTAATTGTGGGTGACCTAGTTATACTTTTTATCAATATTCACAATATATCATTACTTTAACTGTTAAAGTAACAGTATTATAAACGAGGCTTGGGATCGATTTTCAACCGGGACATACTTAAATATTATGATAAACACATAATTATATTTTTATTTTAGAATCTAGATGTTGAATTACATATACAACGTGTAACATAAGTCCCCAAAACCACTTCAGCAGCAGATTCGGGAAACTGTACGAAACCCTATGCCGGTAGAACGGAGTCTGTAACTGTAAAACTGAAGCATCTAGAGGATTCTGAAATTTTAGAGACGATCTAGCCTTAAGTATCAGCTGTTTGAGTTGAATGCCCTGAATATCAGGAGCGCAGTATTGTTTGTACACTGCATTTTCTAGGGATGCGCCAATTAAAAAGTTTGTCCACAAATATTATATCGATATTTTTTAACATTATCGATACATACCTA
>NJDD01003697.1:56321-67588 GCA_002245505.1 Calephelis nemesis | reverse complement strand
TATTTGAATCACGCGCATATACCCTATTGTACCTTAACATCGTTTTATATGTGACTTGAAAGATTTCTAATCAAAGAAACCGTGTATTCATAGCATTACTATATTAGAAATGATTTTCACAAACAAAAGTATCAAGATTTTATCCAAATACTATTTTTCTTGAAAAAGTGTATTCAAAATGTATTCTAATCTACTCTGCTATAACAGTGGTTTCAACAAAAACTTTAAAACTTACTACTTCAACGTCCAAACGCTTGCCAAATGCATTGCAAGTTAGTTTTTCGCCGAGTGCATTTGGCCGGTTCTCCTTTCATGACTAAATACGATAAATTTGTGCAGCTTTTAGCGATTGAACTTTTCACTAAATCATGCGGAGAAAAAGCTGGAGCTCATATTTTCAGTTGACATAATAAAAATCGTTTTCGTGATATTTTATGTCGGTTTTAAACTACTATTTTAATGTACGTATACAATTTGTAACAATGTATGAGTAAATATGTGACGAACTAGGTGAATATTACATTGTAACGCACGCCGCTGCGGCTTGCGGTGATGCTGAGTTTAAATTTGTACGGAAAAATGCGCAGTATATCTACCATGAGTTGGTATAGATTACGCTCGGTAAGCAACGTGTCGAAATATATGACATTTTTGGCCAAAAAATGTATTCCTCTCAGTTAGCAACAGAGGGGCTATTCAAAGATTTTATACCAATAAAGTACAGAGACGGTAGCTAGTATAGTAAACTTGACAAGCCATAAACTCATAGTTAGGGCTCAGAGCCTTAACCATGAGTTAGTATACGAGTAGATTACGTGCGGTAAGTTACGTGTGGAAATATATGACATTTTTGGTATAAAAACGTTTTTCTCTTAGTTACCTATAGAGGGCGTTGTTCAAAGTTTTTGATACAAATAATTTACAGTGACGGTAGCGACTATATTAAACTTGCCAAGCCGTCAAACTCATGGTAAAGGCTCTTGTATAGCACACTGCAACTTCATCTCCGTGCGGCGAAATTTCAAGGTCAAAATCGGCATCGCCGCACACTGCACCAGTGTGCTATCCACCGTAAACATAGTTTGTAGTTTTTGTACTAATCTGGTTGTATAGATTATAAATGAAATTTTTCAATAGAACAGTCAAACTAGATTGTGGAATCTTACAAGAAATCTTCCAAATAGTTATTATTTACTACAGGGTGGCGCAGTAGAACGTGCATTTATTAAGTATAGACTAAAAAAAATAATACAAAAGATGTAGTTGAAATAAAAGATAGGATGATTTGCTGCTGAAAGAAAGTTTATTTTTTTGAAAATAACATCATCTAAATGACGGCCCTCTCGAAGACGGCACTCCTCTAAACGCGATCGCAGATTTGTGAAAACTCTTCTCAATAAATCTTGGGTGATTGCTGTCATTTCTCCACGGATATTTTCCTTTAGTTGACTGAAGTTCCTCGGATTGTTCATGTAAGCTTTATGTTTGAGGTATACCCAAAAAAAAAGTTAAGAGGCGTGAAGTCAGAGCTACTTGGGGGCCAAGGAATATCTCCTCTTTTGGAGATTAGTCTTGCAGGAAACATCTGCTTCACAACCGCCATACAGGCATTTGATGTCTGACAAGTCGCTCCATCTGGTTGTGTTAACTGGAACTTATGAGGGTACAATTTAAGATCCAACTTCAAAATATGCTGTAAACTTCATCTAAATATTGTTCGTCTGAAAAACTTTTTTTATAATATTGGAAGGCAAACAAGCAGACGGATTTCCTGATGGTAAGAAATTCACGCCACCTAGAGACACCAATGGTGGTAATGGAGCGTTGCCAACCTGAGGCCGGGATGTTAGGCCTCGAGCAAAAGTAAGTTGACCGGCTACCTTACCCTCCAAACCGAAACACGTTATGATGTTAAGGCGGCAGGAATAGGTAAGGCGGTGATACCAATCCGGGTGAGTCGCTGCGAAACTCTACCACCTAGTCAGATGTCACGGTGTTAGTGACGGTAAGCCTATTTTCACCTTTTACGTGCTGCCTGGCAGGAAGGCAGATGGTCTATTCTGCGAAAGAGCCCGGACCAACACGGGTAACAGATGTCTGCATTTTGGGGTCTAGGTGTTTATAAAGCTTGTTAGAGTACCTTTTTCATTATTTTTATACATTCTTATCGTTTCCTAACCCATACCCACAATAAAAACATATAATTTGCATACTTTTGGGTTACATGAATCTATGTTATTTATTTAAATAACATTTATTTATTTTCATTACAATTATTGTGAGTTTACTGCTATTCGCCCAACAAGGCGGTCGATTTGCTTAAGAAAGAAAAAAAGAAAATTATTATTTAATTAAATTACAAAAATATTTAAGTATACCTATCAACATATTCTATCACAATTTGATGTGCAAATATTTTAATATTGTTAAAAAAATATTATTTAACGCTATAACTTTTAAGCCAATACGCTTTAACTTTTAAGCCAATTATTTATATTTATAACTAATTTAGTTATTTTAAAAATGAAATTTATTTGCCAAAAATGTGTGTTAAAAGCTGTAAGAAAAGACATTTTATGCAAGACATTTTATGACATATCTTATGCAAGTTCCATTCTTTTAAGTTATAATTAGTTAGAGTAACTTATATATTATGGTGTATAAAAAATAAACTGAGAGGTTTCCGATTCTTAAACCCGGAAGCCGCAGTGAATGCATTTCAAGAAGCTGTTGAAGAGGAAGCTACTGAAGACTAGACCCAACAAATGGAAAAATAAGTAATGTTGAATCTAGAATATTTCGGAATGATATAATTAGTGCTACATTTTAAATTATTACATTCATATTTTAAAAAAACGAAGATTAGATTTCAAATGACAATACACGTCTTATTTAGACACCAAAGTAGTCAACACTTAAGGCTTAGGGTTAGGTCAGTTGTCTATTCAAATTTATCGGCTACTTTATCTTCCAAACAGGATAACACGATATCTAGAAGTTCTAGAGTTATTTTGCTATCAGAACGTTATCTATATATAAATACGTGAAGCAAAAACTTTGGACCCTTTTTTACGAAAATTGCGCTGAAGGAGGAGCATAACATGTGGCACACTTATAGTTTCTGTGAAGGAGAAGTGCAGAACGCTAATATTTTTCATTAATAATGCTTATAAAGTACATTAAATTAATAAATAAAACATTACCCAAACTACCATGTATTTGATGATTAAAAAATTACAGACGGCGCACTAAAAAGTTTGGAAACAAAGTAGTTGGTCTTGAGAAATGATGATAGAGTTCTTAGGAACAAGATATTAAAATTTATTATGCTCGAATTTCGACCAATGGGCGAACTACATCTAAATGTTCATTACATGTCTGCCCTCCTTGAGAATCGAACCCTAGTCTAGATATTGGTTGTACGCCAACCCCTAGACCAATGAAGCGGTTTATAATCAAGGGGTATTGAGTTCAATATTCAACTACATCTACGATTAGTACAAAATATGCAAGGAGAAAAAACCATGAGTTTAAATTTGTTCGCATTTCTTGTGCTTGATTTTGAAACATATAATTGTAAGTTACAGTTGTCACTGTGCAACAGCTTGTCTAAATTGGTACAACTTCCTTACCTATTCCGGTCATCAGTCACTTTCAGTAGCAGTGCTTGTCAATATTTAATTTTGTACTAGTGGGTAGGGTAGCGAGTAGACTAGCGCAAGTGGTCTAAAATTCTTTAGTATAACATAGCAGTGCACACGTATTATCTAACAACTTATCTCCCTCGCTCTCACTGTCTTCTCTCTCTCTCTCCCATAAGATTTTCTTCCACATTATGGGGGCCTCCTCTTCAAATTTTCGTTTTAATAAATAATACACACATACTTAAAAATCTTTATTTATGAAATGCATTACAAAATAAAGGCTTTTTGGTTTTATCTTCAGTAATACGATACCATCTCGGTATTTTATGAACACAACCGATTATAAAAATATCGCAGACTAAATACAAAACATACAGGCTGTGACTCGGCATTTGGTTAATTAAGGATCATCATACTGCGTGCTCTATAAGTAGATAACAAATAAAACTTTGTTTCAAAATTCTATTTAATTCTATTTAAAGCCATAGCTTTAAATAAAAAAACAAAAAAAGAAATTTTTGTGTTCTTTTTTTAAAGTTTACCCTTATTCTTTAAAAACAAATGATTGCTTTAAAGGTTCAGCTAGAGTTTTTTCCCGGATAGTGTCGAACCATATTATACGCGATTTATATAATGTTACAAAAATTTTAAAACACATGCTTGAAATGCGCCACAAAAATCCTACTGTATCAAAGTCTGTTACGTGGGTTGAAGTTTGAAACTTTTCTTGAAGTGCTTCAACTTTCTTGCTGTTTATTCTGGAAGAAGATTGCCTTGCACTTGTATATAGGTCAACTTGTCAATTACTTAATTTATATAGTTCTTGGTTATTCTATGATAGCAGTTCAAATTAAAAATATACATCGAGTATTGACTTTCAATGTTAAACTTTTACATTTTGGTTAGCAATTCCATTCTGCTATAATTAATTATATAGTCGTTGCTAAAAGTTATTCAACTGACGATTTCCGAGTACAGCAATAATATTTAAATTATGCGCTTCGGCTATGTTCGTCAAGCTTCGGAAATCCGAATGGATTTTAAAGATATCTATATAGAGTTGTTATTACACAGAATTAATCATTTCGCTTAATTTAGATTAGGTCAGCCAATTTAAAAATAAAAGTATAAAGTATTAAAAGAGTAAAAAGTGAATAATTTAATAGTAGTACTGTCAAAAAGTTATTATAGTGCCATCATTTCATCTTTGCGGTAGTCAGAATTGAAACTAAAGCGCTATTTCGTGAAACGACATTCCGTTGTCCGAAATTTAAAAACAACTGTATCTTTGATTTGTCATCTCGATTTTGTATCTAAAATTCGCAATCAGAATCACTAATCGTCCTACTAGCGACTCAGTTTACTGATTATATTATAAGTTGGTGCCACTGGACAATATCATGTGGCTAATTTTGTAGCTGTGCACTGTACTAGGAGCGTTTTATGTCTGAATTAGAAGTAATGTGAGCATTTAATGTCTCTGTAGAACAATGTCCATGTCCCCTTCACTGACTATCTCGTATAGCTACGTCTAGTTCTACGTACGTATCTAGTTTTTCTATTTCAGCAGATAAAGTATACATTTTGTAGGATTTTTTCTTCTCAAATGATTGGAAAGGTCTATATTGTATTTCAGTTTTTGCTTTGCCTTAGCTATACTAGTTTTGGGGTTAAATAAGTTAACAAAGCCTGTTTAAATATTATTTCATTATATATTATTATTTTAGATAAGTCGGCAGTAAAGCATTTTATATACACACTTTTGTTATATACTTTTTTATATTATAATATTCATAATATACTCCGTGTGAATGAGCCCTAATGTTGATCGTCAGCAGTGTGTAAATTGCCTATCAACAATATTAAGCCATTTTCACTCCCACGCTCACATTAAAGAATGCCATTCCGGAGTAATATATAACTTAAGTAGGTGGAAAACCCTTTTAGTCTAATTGAAATTGGTGAAATGAACACTTTTCACTCCTTAAACGATTTATTTTTAAAGAATAAAAGTACTTCAGGGAATTCACTAATTTGATTGTTTCCTAAAGTTATTTTATTATATACTAATTCCCTTCCTAACTACGCATAGGTGGACTAACTTATATATTATTGTATATACGAATCTTCCTTTAGAACAACTTCATTTATTAGAAAAAAACTGCATCAAAATCCAATGCGTCGTTTCAAATATCTAAACATACATATGGACAGACAGCGCTTTCTCTGTTTTAAGCTATGTAGTGTTGATAAAGAGTTTCAGAATCAACAATAATTTTTTAAAATGTGTTGTTATTTCTAGAAATAAGCATTTTTCAAACTACAATGTCTCAAAAATGTATTGATCTTAAATTAACAAAAATAAGGATGCTTCCAAAAGAAGTTATAAAATTTTAAGACGATGTTTGACAAATCGTATAAAAAATATCCATACAAAAATATCCTGATTTAAATGACATTTTATTATTGAAAAGTTAAGCATCGTGTACAATGCCAATTTAATACTAAGATTTTAAACTTAAATCGTCGCGTATTATTAACATATTTAATTATATGTACTGTATACTCACGACCTGTTTTTATTTTATCTGTCGATATTTCGGCCGTGGTTACGAAGGGACATGACTGAAATAGCGACAACTAAAATAAAAAGATATCGTGAGTATCGCGTATAAATAACTAAAAATGTTAATTTAATACTTACTTATAATGTAATTATCAGTTTAAGGTTTGGCACCAACTTCAAACCATGTAGTAAATAATACATTTCAGTAATACGTTGTATATAGTTAAAATTTAATTTTTATTATTTTTTGCTTTTTAGTTTTGAAGTCGAGTGGCTAGCCTACTCGTCTAACTACATCGACCAACCGCGAGGCTTGGGTTCGATTCCCGACGGAGGCAAGCATTTGTGTGATGAATATTTAGATGTCTGCATTTCCGGGTCTGGGTGTTTATTAAATTTATTTTGGTATCTGTTAAAGTATTTCTATGAATTAGTATCGTTGACTAACACCCATAACACAAGCATATAATTTGCTTTGGGTTAGATTCAATTGGTGTAACTTGTCCCGGGATATTTATTTATTTATTGACGTAGTTATTTTTTATTGCTGGTATGAATTAATTTAATAAAAATAAACATAGGCATAAATGGAAGTAAGTATAAAATTCTCATAAAATAAAAACTAACTTGAACATTTCTATGGGACCAATTCGAACTATTTCGCATCAAATCAAATAAAAAAAAATTAAGTAAATCGGGTCAAAAACCCCGGCGGAATCGGTTTTCATACATAAAAAATATATCGGCCAAATTGGGAAACCTCTTCGATTTTTTGAACTCGGCTGAAAGTCATTTGAATTACATTTTTTGTGTAGATGTATCTTGTTTCTTTTTTATTTTAATCTCATCTGTGGCATAGGGGTAATGTATTGGATCTGACTTTTTCAGGTACCGGGTTCAATATCCAGGTCAGGTAACAAAAAGATACAGTTTTTTTCAATTTCCCGAAAAATGCATGCTTGGTTTTCACACTAACACATTGTGGAATTAAGTGTATTAGTTAATGTCGAGGTTAGTGAGTCTCGGGCACAAAACTGGTGTGAAGGTATCTCTATCAGAAGTATTGAGGACTGTCCAAAGTGAGAACTCCTTTTTTGAAAGCACCTAATTTTAAATTACTACAACATTTTGTTCCTATGTCAGTAAGTTTTGAAACATACCAACTCTACTATTGTTGACTCCGCTGTCTAGTCATAAAATGGTTTTATTTTGGCACAAAAACTTGATCAATTAATTATTTCATCTGATTAAATTGTAGTGATATTTTTTATATTAGTTTTTGTATATCAGTGTCCCACAATTTCAATTTATTTAAATATTTCAGTTACCGATAATTTTTATCTAATAATATTTACATTTCAAATATTTTGTAATCAATTTTTCAAACAATTTCTACGTT
This sequence comes from Calephelis nemesis, assembly GCA_002245505.1. Taxonomy (NCBI): domain Eukaryota; kingdom Metazoa; phylum Arthropoda; class Insecta; order Lepidoptera; family Riodinidae; genus Calephelis; species Calephelis nemesis. The sequence goes on along the minus strand of NJDD01003697.1, from coordinate 59,979 downwards.
ATTACTCGAGATAGTTTCTAAAATAGTAATTTTCGACTACCTTTCTCCTACATAAACACAGCCTTATTAAATAATTATATCTAAAATGCTAATAAATTGGACCTAATATTGCTACTAAGAAAATGGCTTTTCTAACAATAACGGCTAAAATTATATCGTATACTTACAATGGGAACATTATTATTCTTTATAGACCTATGGAACATTGTGGAAAAATTTGTTGTTTCGATAAAAATAAACATGGCAAAAATATTAAATTAAATAATAATGGAATTTCTATTTACTGCCAATTTAATTTTAAGGCATAAATAAATATGTTGTAGCGTAAAACAATTATTTCACTATATTACTTTTTTACTTAAATTGTCTAAAGGCTTATCTTTTTTATATAAAAAACTTATTTTAAATCGACTCTACGCACAGTTCCAGTACTAGTCTCTGTATCATTTGACGATCCAGAATTAGAATGTTCTAATTGATTATCACTCTTACACTTAAAACTACCACTTGCACCAGGCTTAGCGTTTTTGATTAAAGCAGGTGGCTTAACCCTTTTTTGCTTAACTTTGATTGCTTTCTCAGGCGGCCTGTGTATACTTTCGCTGCGATTTTTTAGTTTATTTAATCCAAAATTAGGTTTAATTTGAGCGGTTGGTTCTATACCACTAATATCGGGTATAAGCAAATCTGATACACAAATATAATCTTTATGCTTTGGTCCCTCATTCATATTAATTTTTACCGGTACGATTTCCATTTTTTTTTCAAATATTGTTTCTGGCCCTTTGGAGTCTAATTCGTCTATATCAGTTGGAGAATCTAATCCTCCTACAAGTTCTTGTATGAGCTTATCCTCGGCAAGATCATCGAGGAAATCATCGTTGTCTTCATCAGAGTAAATTGAAGTAAAAGAAGTAGTAGATCCAGCGTGCGTGTGGAAATCATCGGGTAATCTAACATGAGGTATGACTGCAGGTATCTCTAGGGGCCTTGAAGGTTTGATTATTATTTTTGGCTCTGTATTTTGAACAGTACTTGAAGCAATAATTATTTTTGGATACTCTCTACTTTGAATTTTATCTCCTTCACCCAAATTCGTATCTAACGATTTAAATTTATTTATCTCACTATAATCCGATAATTTGTCAATGTTTTCATAATTACTGTCTGATTCTCGAATTTTTTTTATATTTGAAACGTCGAATGATGAAAGAGGTTTCGTGTTTTTATACGCGAGGCGGCGTTCCAAAGTTGTAGTTCGAGGCGGAGGCTGCGGCGGAACTTTCGGTCTATCAACTTGACTCTCAAAGCTTCGAAAACTTTGTAAAGTAGTCGGTTGTAGTGACAACCTCTTTTGCGCCTTTGGTAAGTCTGGCAAGACTTTCGGAAAGTTTCGTCTTTTAATAGTTTGTAAAGCTTCTTCCGCTGATAACGACTCTTGAGTTTTTTCGTCCCGTGACGTAACGTTCACGTCATTTCTGAAAGTAACTGGTGGGAGTATGTCAATAATTTCCGACATTTTTTCTTTCATCAACTGCTCATAATTAACGTCTGTGACTGGGTCAGAGCATGAATGTTTGTGTAATATTTTTAACGGCTTTTTTCGTTCTAATGACAACGTCACTTCGTTTGTATAGGTTTTGATTTCCTCGTTGGAAGGTTTTTTATTAGAGTTATCAATTTGATTTGGTATGTCTATCCTTTGTAGCTCAACACTATCGGAATGTTTTATTTCAGAATCAATTGATTTAATGTTTTCAATCGGTTCTTGTTTTAATATGGAATTAGTGCGAGCTGCTGGAGTTGCATCAACGGCTACTGATACTTTTTTCGATTTGATGCTATCATTGCCTTTGCTTTTTATTGAATCAGAAGATTTTCTAGTACTTTTATCTAAAGTTGATCGCTTATTACTTGACAAAGATAAAGAATCAAGTGCTGACGTTGAAGTTGTTTTTTCAGATGTTTTATTTTTAGCACTGTAGGCAAGTAGATTTTTTGTAATAAGTGTATTATCAATATCAATATTAGTGTTTGTTTTTTTAGAGTCAGATAGTAATTCTTCTGATCTAGTGAATGGTTTTATATAAGCCTTGCTATTTAGCTCTGTATTAGATTTCCTTAATATACTTGGTGAACATCTATGCATAACTTCATTGGTTATCCAGTCTCTGACTTTGGTATGAGCATCTAATGTACTAGTGGACAGATGTCTTCTTAATTGAAACCTTTCCCTAAAACCACCAGAATCATCAGATTTAGGCGTTTTAGAACCATCTTTTTTCTTTATTTTTTTACTATTATTACGCATTTTACCCATACTCATAGATTTTATAACACTGTATCCATTTTTGAATGTTTTTAAAGCACTTTTATCATCTTTAGCACTTTTTTGCCCAATCAAATCAATTTCGCCAATCTCAGGACGGGGCGAACGTGAGTCGATATTACGTTCTCTTTCTCGTGCTTTTCGTTTTTTGTAATATAACATAGTACATATACCAACGTTTGCAAATATAAATAAAAAACTAAGTGACACAATGAGCGTGATAGTGGCACCGGATGTTTTTACTGTCATATTGACTGTTGTTGGTTTTTGTGTCGTCGAGATTTTTTCCACTACATTTGGTGAAATTGGTCGTGATGGTGTTTTTATAGATTGTATTTCTCTGTATATCATGTCCGTGTCCGGTTTTGGTTGAGGGGGCGAATATGGACGAAGTTTACCAAATGCAGAAGCTGAACTGAAATGCGGTGAACTATATCCAGAAGAACCATACGAGGGAGCACTAGCGTGAGGTGCCCATGTTTTTCTTATTGGTTCTGTAAAAGAATATTTAAAATTACAGTTAGTATAATTTTATTTTTTTATTTTAAGTGTGGGTTTTAAAATTGTCTAAGTCAATTGATAATATTTAATTAAGATTACGTACAAATTAAGTAATAAATTTTTATTTTTTAATTAATGTTATTCGCAATTAATAAATAAAAAATATCAGGTTTGATCCAGTTGTTATGCTTTTTAGGTCGATGAAATAGGTTTTATATTTATTTATTCCACAAAAATACACAATTTTATAACAAATTTATCAAAACCATAATATAACAGACAAATGAAAAAACCATACTGTAATAGTACAAATAGCATATAATTGTGATAAAAACTCCTCAGATATTCAATTAATATATCAACCTTAGATAATTGAAATAGCGAAAGTATTTAAACCATTAATTAAAGTTTAAGAGCGCTTGAAACTTTATATGGTTGTTCATATCTCAGATAGTTAAGAAATTCATTTGTCAAGAATTCTGTTTTATAAATACCTGTAACTTTATGTGTAGGTTTAGGTTTGGATGTAGTAGGAACGGTAAACTCGAACAGAGGGTCGATCATGTATCTTTTCATCTTCTTTGGCAGCGTATCGATCCAGAAATTTGTGTAATTTGATCTATACAGGCTTTTGATTGACGGTGGCATATCTGAAAAGCATAGATAGTTTTAATTGTATTTAACTTTTTTAAGAGAATAAATATTGTACACGATAATGTGGTAAAATGTGCTGGTTTTTTAATAAATTGTGTAGCTACTTTAGATGAAGACCTTTAGATACATATACAGGCAATCTGACCTTCCTCCGTGGTATACCGGGTCCGCTTA
>NJDD01003697.1:41553-56298 GCA_002245505.1 Calephelis nemesis | reverse complement strand
GAGTAGAATAGACTACCTGCCTCTCCAGCCTGTAGCTCTTCGGAGGCGAGCACAAGTTAAAATATCGATAATTACCAAGAAGACCACTAATAGTGCTGTGCAGAAACTTGCCTGGGTAGGTAGCTAGGTTACTTTCTTTTCTAAATAACAAATATCTATTGATATATAACTTAAAACAAAGACGGCTTTGTTACAACACTTGTAACTCGAGATCTGTTTTACCAATTTTCATGGTTTTTGATCCGTTGGATTTGACTCCGTCTCAAATAGAATAATACATCTTGATAACATATAAAAATTTTAAGAACAACATAAATATAAAAGATGTACATAAATGTATAAAAAAGTCGTGTTAGTCTGCTAAACCGATTAAGTTGCAAATTGATGGGGATGTAGCTTAGAACCGGGAAAAGGCCGTAGGTTACATTTTATCTCGTACAACAGAGAGGAAACAAGGAAAAACAACATTTTAATTTTTCCATACAATCTGAACGGGCGGGACGAAGTTCACCGGCTTAGCTAGTATTGATTGAGATAGGTAATCATTTAAGCACACTAACACTGCAAAAAAAAACCAACTCCACTTTCAATTACATAAATTACGAAGGTATGAAAATTTGTAAAATAATAAAAATACTACATTAAAAAACCACTAGTTCAGATGTTGGTGAAATTCATTAACGACTCCCTCACATTATCTTTTTAAAACATAATCATTAAATAGCGACGTAGTAATGCATATCATGGAATCCGTTTTCGCAGTTTTCAAATTCTGATCAAATATGGAAATCCCCAAATTTATATCGGACAATTACGATCTATCTTCCAAAAAAATATTAGCTTAGTAATCTTGTTTAAAAAATAACGTGTGGGATAGATAATTCCTTCAAACTGTTATTAAAACCATTCATTTTATTATATCGTATAAATTGAAGTTTTTCAAAAGTGTCTTATTAACTAGTTTTTATTACAATACGTATAAAACCAGATGCCCCGCGTCTTGAACAGAGCTGCCTTATTTTCCGGTTATCTCATAGATTTAGGAACCTAAATCAATAGGTTATGTCCCTCGGTGTCCCCAAAGATAATAAGTTACAAAAATGTGATGCTTCTTTCAAAAAGGCTCGAACGTTTGCTGTAGTTCTGTCAATTTACGTAGTGATTAGCGCCATATTAGAAATTCAAGTATTACGTGCTATTTTTGAACCCCATATAATATTAGTTAAATGAATATATTCATTAAAAAAAGTATCTTCACGTCTATATCCCCGAAAGCGTCGGCAGAGGCACAACCGGACACCTACGACAAGCCGAAGACACTATGTTCCGTTATGTGATAGGCAACAAGCCTATCGCCAACCAGGCAAATATTCAATCCCGAGCAACATTTTTTTCAGTATAAAATTTGAAAATCCCAACTTTCTATCGAAAAAATATTTTGCTATTAAACGCATTTAAATAGTCTAGAATATAGCGCATCCGAATCAACAAACTGTTTAGCTTAGCATCATCCAGACGTTTGTAATCACGCTCCAATCATGACTTCTACAAAGGTAACCTTGCTGTATAGTTTGTTAGAAACAAATCAATATTTGGATTAAATCTATATTGTCCACGGATGCAAACCAATGTTTTAATCCGTATGGAACCCCTATTACTGTATCGTTATACCTCTTCAAAGTTTTTTTAAACAAGAGCTGCTGTGGCAAGTTCACCTATCTTATTAACAAACACCTTCAAAAATAGTACATTGGACTTTTGTGTAGCTTTTAGCTGTTCTCAACCGCATCTTCGTATACGCGTAGAAGTGGCTTTACGTGGTTAGTGACGTGAAATAAATATATTTCAGTAGGTATCATAAATGTGGGCCGAATTTTATGTTATTATGTTACTGCACAAAATTTCCAAAATTCCGTCGAGATATTCATCCAGTGGTATCCGTCTGGTAAATGATGTGACGAAATTTTAATGACCTTATTTAGCGTTCTCTATCTTATATGCAATATGTAGCAATTACTGTTTTTAAAAAAATACTTCCTTTCCTTTACTACTACATTACTAGTACTTTTTAGTTTTGCTACTGTTAATTATGTGTACATATAATATATATGTATAGATTAAACCAACCGTAATGTAACATTAAACAGCTTTAGTCTTTTACTTTGTTAATAAGATTCTCTGTAACAGAGACAACATGATAAGTATTGATCTGTTAAATATCCTAGATTATTGTACGTTCATCAAACCTGAACAGAGAAGTTAGTTAGTGCGGTTAGTTATACAAATGTTGCACGCATTAGATGTACAACATTTAAAAATATAATTGATCGGTATTTCTTAGGATGGCTCTGTTGCAGAGCATTACATAATAAAACAGGTAGTTTAGCAATAAAAATACATACGATAATTTTAAATTTACGTCATTATCATGACCGCCTCGTTAGACGACGGGATAGCTTACTAACTCAGGCAGGCATTTGTGTGATGAATATTGAAATGTATGCATTTCCGGGTGTGAGTGTTAATTAAATTTATTCTGGTATCTATTTAAGTATTTCTATGTGTTATCACCTCTGTGGTCGAGCGGTTCGGGTATTGGACTTGACTGCATGAGGTCTCGGGTTCGAATCCCGGGTCGGCCAACAATAAGAAAATTTTCTAATAAAAAAAATGTTGGTCGGGATAGGAAACGTGCCCGTGATTTACTATCTTCGGCTAGGCGTGGGTGCCCTGGTTGTGCCTCTGCCTACCTCTTCGGGGATATGGGCGTGAAGATACTTTTTTTTTAATCTAAATTTGAGCGAAATGATTGATTATGTGTAACAACAACTCTATATAGACATCTTTGAAATTCATTCGGATTTCCGAAACTTGACGAATATAGCCAAAGCGCATAATTTAAATAGTACTACTGTACTCGGATAGAGTCCACAGATGCACCCATTCGCCACCATAATGACTGTAATTTTCCGGTTTGGAGAGTAGGGTCTCCGGTAGGATGTCTCACAATAGGATGTGTCATCTCTACGGTGTCTATAGGCTATGGTTATTACTAAACAGCAGGAGATTATCACCTCTGTGGTCTAGCGGTTCGGATGTTGGACTTGACTGCATGAGGTCCCGGGTTCGAATCCCGGGTCGGCCAACAAAAAGAAAATTAGATTTTTCCAATTTCATAACAAAAAAAAATTTGATCGGGATTGGAAATGTGCCCGGTTGGCGATAGGCTTGCCACCTATCACATTGTGGTACTTAGTGTCTTCGGCTAGTCGTGGGTGCCCTGGTTGTGCCTCTGCCTACCTCTTCGGGGATATGGGCGTGAAGATACTTTTTTTTAACAGCAGGAGATGTGCTTCATCGCTAATTATTTGCTATTATAAAAAAGAATGACCAAATCGTGACGTGGTATCTTATGAAATTAGTGACCACGGTTGTAAAAATCAGGAGAGTCGTGTGACATTTTCGAAAATGTGATTGATTTTAAGGGACATTTCACAAAAAAAACCAGCCATATGAGATATAACAGCACGTCAATACCTATTCTGTGATACTAGTAAATCCTATCCGAGTCAATGAACATTACTAAGTGGAACTGAATAAGCTTGGCCGTCATGTAAATTGCAATCGAATATGAATATTTTGCAACTAGTCGTAGTATTAGAGATTATATCGGTACACCGGAGTTACATGTCTGCGGGCACTATATGCATTACAATGCATATATTATATACCTTCTAAATTTTCATTTAAACGTTGGCTCCTTAGAAAAATGCTAGATTAAGTGAATCAGACACTATTTATATTTATTTTTATATAGATTCATTATAAGTTTGTATTTAAGAATGTACATGTTTGTATGTATGTATGTATGTATGTATATATTTATTTTTATTTATTAAGTATATTTATGTATTTTATGTTATGTTATGGCACGTAGATTTGTATGTAGATCTCTGTACATATACTTTAGTTAGTTTAATTAATTGCTTTTGTTTATTCAATGTTAAGAATATCATTGCTTTAAGTGCACCCTAGTCGTTTAATTTTTTCTCTTATCTGTTTGGGTTAGCTGGTAAAGAATGCCATATAGCATTAAGTTTAACCTGTGTACAATATTGTGCATAAATTTTAATAAATAAATAAATAAATATATCATGCAGTTAGCATTACAATGGGAAACTGGCTTAGATTTTTATTTTAATGACTAATGCGTTGCCAACCTCGCGGTTTTTACAGCTTCACAGGGCTTTGTGGGCCGAGCAGAGTGCTTAGCCCGTGACATCAATGTCTCCCGGGAAACCGAACCTTGACTCGGTGCTGCGTTCTGGTTACCTGGTCCACCCAGACTTGATGGAGTAGTGGCGTCTCGTCGCTCGGCGTTAGGCGCCGGACGCAAGAGAGGCCTTTGTGGCCGAGACCGGCGGCGTAAGTACCTACCTTACCTAGGTGTAGTGTAGTGTCCTGTGAGTTAGTGTCGTTTGTGTTGGGAGGGAGGCTCGCGTTTGCCGCGTTTATTGGATCCGGAGAATCCGATAGGATGTGAATATGGCTTACTTTTTTTTATGTCATTGGAAGGCAAACAAGCAGACGGATTTCCTGATGGCAAGAAATTCCCGCCGCCTAGAGACACCAAAGGTGGTAATGGTGCGTTGCCAAACAGAGGCCGGGATGTTAGGCCTCGAGCAAAAGTAAGTTTACCGGCTACCTTACCCTCCGAATCGGAACACGTCATGACGTTATGGCGGCAGGAATAGATAAGACAGTGGTACCAATCCGGGTGAGTCGCTGCGAAACTCTACCACCTAGTCAGATATCACGGTGTTAGTGACGGCAAGCCTATGCTCGCCTTTTACGAGCTGCCTGGCACAGGAAGGCAGATGGTCTATTCTACAAAGGAGCTCGGACCAATACGGGTTAAAATAAATAGAGCTACATATCATTGGATTCTGTATGGATCAGGAAATGTTTCTGGTTACTGAACAGAATTGCATACGTTGCTGTTAAGCCGCTGTCTACATTATAATTGAAAACGAAGTGTTTCCATACATCAAAACGTTGATATAAAATTAATTTATAATAAATTGAATACATGATTTTCATAGCGTTAGAATTAATAGAATTGCATTTTAGAAAAAAAGACCAATACGAATATTTCTTATACGTGAAACAACACATGCACTGATTCACGTACATTGTTTTAATACTACGAAATAATTTTAGCGGTTTCTTTTCAATACTGTCAACATTGCTCTTGTTTACCTTTTTTTTACAAGTAACAACCTAAGATCACCATGCGCCAACATCCACCGCCAAATTTTCGTTTCGTTGTCAACTGTGAATTAGCTTACAATAAGTTAGCATAGCCTTGAAATGTATAATACTATTTCACAGTTTTTGAAGACATATTTCAATAAAACAGTGCAAGTGTTTTTCATGTATATAAAAAATAGCGGCCCGCGCCGGCTATGTAAGTTATATAGTCATGAATTAATATACATATTATAAACCTTCCTCTTCTCAATCACTATATCTATAAAAAAAACACATCAAAATTCATTGCTTAGTTTTAAAGATTGAAGCATACAAAGGAACATCGGGACAGAGGAAGTGACTTTGTTGCATACTATGTAGTAATACATAATGGACTTTCTCCAGGTTCCAAGGATACTTAGTTTTTGATAAAAAGATGTGACATACCGATCCTCAAGTATGGTTGATGTGCCACATTATACTCGGGCCACTCGACGTTGTACCGGCTCCAGTGCTTGCGGTCAAACGTCTGGTACTCATTTACACTTTGAGTGTTTGGCGATCTGCAAATCAAACATCAAGAACAGAACTAAATAGGACAGAACAGCACAGCACATGATAGTTTTTTTTAAATGACAATGGAAGGCAAGTAAGCAGACGGATTTCCTGATGGGAAGAAATTCACGCCGCCTAGAGACACCAAAGGTGGTAATGGTGCGTTGCCAACCTGAGGCCGGAATTTGGGCCTAGAGCAGAAGTAAGTTTACCGGCTACCTTACCCTCTAAACTGGAACACGTCATGATGTTATTGCGGCAGGAATAGGTAAGGTGATGGTAACAATCCGGGTAAGTCGCTGCGAAACTCTACCTACTAGTGTTAGTGACAGTAACTTTTACTAGCTGCCTGGCAGAAGGCAGATGGGTCAAATTGGCAGTAAAGAATAGAACAGAATAGGAGTAGATAAAATAAAATAATACAGAAAAAGGTCAAGTTCAAAGTAGCTCGTTAAAAAGGATAGCGCAGACTGTTGCCGGGCCGAGGCGCATCGGCGAATTTGTTATTTAGTACCAAAGAGTCATGTAAAAAAAAGAGCAGTCAATCTTTGTAATCGCCAAGATTGAAAAGTGGCACCTCTACGATTTGTCATACAAAACTTTAGCGTTGAAATGTATTTATAAACTCTATTCACAATAATAATGTCGGTTTTATCTTCTCTGGTGAACGTAGGCCACATTGGCGACTGTACACATCAAGGAAAATTACAATTTGAGCATTTTCATAGCAAGTGTGAAAAATTTGCTTCAACTTTAATATATCTTTTTAATGGACTTTAAGTAAAACATCACTTTCCATCAAGTAATCTGGTCCGGAACAGTGTATTTTGCTTCATGCGAAATGTATGTAAGCGACCTAGGCGGACCATTGCTCTGCGATACGCCCCGTCGCGGTCCGTCCAAATGTGCGCTATCCTTTATAAAATAAAATAAGATAGAAATAAATAGAATATAGCACAATAAATTGAACGACTTAGAACACACTAGACGGACAGAACGAGACAGTATATAACACAAAGATATTTTTATAAGCCTAACTGTTACTTAATTGTAGAAAGTTACCGATGTAGTGCTAAACTTAGGTTGATGTCTTACGATTTTTGCGTAATATTACAGTAATGCGACAATTTCTAAACACAGTCAAGAGTAATGTTGGCAGTAATTTAAAGTGTTATTTCAAGCCAATAACAAAAACTCCTCTACTTAGTATTTTAATGTTGAGAAACAAAAAATATGCAGATAAATACGATCGTCTGTATAAATCCCCCAAGTGAAATACAAGCCACCGTTTTGCCTTGCAAATGGCATCTGTTTCTTTTGTTATCGTTTAAAAATTCTAAGAAAAGGAAACTATTGAATAATGTAATAGATAAAAGAATAAGAATTATTGGGAAAAGAATGAATATTCATAAACTGAAAGTTAAATTGTTTTTAGAAGTCTCGGTTTTTCAGATTTTTATTTTCAATCATTCTTATTCTTTTTTCTTTATTCATCTTAATTTAAGTTTATGAAACTGAACATTTTTTTGTTGTTGGTAGGTACTACTTTTTAATTACGGGTCTGATATGATAACTAATTTAAAAACTTGGGATATTTATAACTCTGCTAAATTAAAATGAATTATATAATAGCTTGCGTTTCCGACTTTGTGCTTCTTGTCAAATGTTTCAAAGCATCTTGCTTGCACTTGACACTGCTATCTGATTTCAATTGACTAAATTTTTACCCGTTTTTGACGAAGTTGGTCCACAGCCTCATGATGACTTCACTGAGGAGTTTCTCCTCCTTGGTGTAGTCCGAGTGGAAATGTGTAGTCGCGCCGCCGAGAGGGATGCCCAGCACGTAGGGCATTTCTTCTCCGTGAACGCTCTTGTTTAATTAAAAGCAAATCGAAATATTATATCGTGTCAGAACATTTTGTGGCAATGTATAAATTCAAACTACTCGATTTTTATACAGAATTTAACAGGACCACTTCTCCTCGCTACATATACTTGTCCTTAATCTTGTGAATAAATTTTGTCATACTTTCCCGTGCAAAAGTTATAAAAAAAAATCACCAGTTTGAGCTAGAACTGGTACTGTGCTTCAGGAAGCAGTACCTATGTTTTTACCCTATGGTATACACTATGGTATATACTACACTACACTATGGTATGATGATTTCTACCAAATTGCACTAGCACTATAAATAGATAAAAATAACAGCTAAATCTCGGTAGATTATGAGCTGAGGAGCAATTTATACGCCAGGTGATCTTGCAGAAAAGGAAGATTTTTTTTATGACATTGGAAGGCAAACAAGCAGACGGATTTCCTGATGGTAAGAAATTCACGCCGCCTAGAGACACCAAAGGTGGTAATGGTGCGTTGCCAACCTGGGGCCGGGATGTTAGGCCTCGAGCAAAAGTAAGTTTACCAGCTACCTTACCCTCTGAACCGGAACACGTAATGACGTTATGGAGTTAGGAATAGGTAAGGCGGTGGTACCAATCCGGGCGAGTCGCTGCTAAACTCTACCACCTAGTCAGAATTCACGGTGTTAGTGACGAGCCTTTGCTCGCCTTTTACGAGCTGCCTGGCAAGGAAGGCAGATAGTCTATTCTACAAAGGAGCCCGGACCAACACGGGGAGATACTTGTAGAAGCACTTAAAAATAATTGCTTTTTTGATTTTGGCATTTTCATCTTCTATCTTGGGATACATTTTCTAAAATACTAGAGAAAAATGGAAAAATATTTCATCTGAACTTGTTTTTTTTTTACTTAAACCATAATTTTTGTTTTAGTTCTTTCACATTTTCCTAAAGCATTTTTTAAGTACGATGCAGTTTACCCCAAGCACAGAAACAAGTGCTAGAATTTAAAAAAATGATTTAATCAATTTCTTATTGCTTTTGTAACATTATAATACGAATGAAAATTTAATATTTTATGTGAAAGCAGAAGCTTGTTAAGTTTCAAGTAATAAAAACGTTTCGAACTTGGAGTATTAATCAATCCTATCTCACCACCGACAAAACGAACATGAGTTTTTGGCTTTATCAGCTCACGTTGAAAGTTTCAGATCTACGGTACTTCTATGAGTTCGTTTTTAGTAGACAAACAGACGCCCTTTATAGTCCAATTTTAATTAAATCATTGAAAATAAACTAATAATACATAGCCAAAATGTTTGAATAATATTAAAGAATAAAGTAGTGTTTATGCCTGTATCCATGAAGAGGTAGGCAGAGGTACAACTAGAGCACCCACGACTACCCGAAGACACTAACTTTTATACTATAAATACTCTATTAAATACTTATCTGTATTAGAATTGATGTCTTACAACTTTTTTTGTGGTATTGAAAGGCAAACAAGCAGACGGATTTCCTAGTGGTAAGAAATTCACGCCGGCTAGAGACACCAAAAGTGGTGATCGTGCGTCGCCAACCTGTGGCCAGGATGTTAGGCCTCGAGCAAAAGTAAGTTTACCGTCTACCTTACCCTCCAAACCGGAACACGTCATGACGTTATGGCGGTAGGAATAGGTAAGGCGGTGGTACCAATCCGGGCGAGTCGCTGCGAAACTCTACCACCTAGTCAGATGGCACGTTGTTAGTGACGGTAAGCCTATGCTCGCCTCTTACGAGCAGCCTGCCAGGAAAGCAGATGGTCTATTCTGCAAAGGAGCCCGGACCAACACGGGCAACTGCTTTTCTTGAAAAAATGGCAGTATAAAGATTTCATGGCCCACTTGTGGACATTGATGTGAAACAGTTTTAATTGCTCTATTATTCCACTAGCACAGTCAGCAAAATCAGGATCATTAGGTAGTAGGTTTTTTTATTAGTTTAAAATAGCATAAATGAATATAAAACAGAACTAATGTCGCTTCTGTGGTATGGCGGTCCAGGTATTGGACTTGATTTCATGAGGCCCTGGGTTCGATTCCCGGGTCGGGCAACAAAAGAAAAGAAGCTAGTATAAAATATATGTAATTTGTTTTAAATATTACATTTATTCTTAACGCACACGACTAAGAAATTTTGAAGGAAAGAGCTTAGTAATCATACAATTAAACATTTTCAATAAGCCCCTTACCTATCCGTAGACTAACGCATTTGTAATACTGTTACTGTTGCAGATGTCAGTTGATGACGGTGACCATCAGATAATCCATTTGCCCTTTTGCCTATTCATCTAAGTATTTATTTTGTTTATTTTCTCACACTGCTTTCTGGTCGTTCAAAATTTTTGAGTAAATACTTACAGGGGCATAATCAGTACTGACGGAGTTGTGAGCGAAGACGTAGAAGTATGACTGCGTGTTGGCCCTGGCCTGGTAGTTGGCGAAGCTGATCATCGGGGCGAGGGTCCGCGCGTCGCTGAACACGTGGAGGATCACGTCGCGGTTCGTCTCCACGTTCCAACGCTGGGGGTCCAACTTGGACGGTGAATATCTGGGGACAATTTTAATAATGTATACTCGTAAGAAAACAGCATCAACCAATTCAGATATACACGTCAAAATAAACAACGTACAGTAAAAAAAAGATGCATTTCCAACCTCAGTATTTTTACATATTACCTAAATTTATTGAATATTTTTTTCTATACATATAATATATAAACATAATGAAATATAACAACTATATAATATATAATAATATAATACACTAAGTACCAGTAATATTCGACTCCCTTACAGTGACTTAAAATTAATATGTGAAGGTCAGATATATGTGATTTTTAACATACATATAAACCTTGCCTGTCTTATTAATTAACATGGGCTAATGTATCTGTATGTATGTGTATGTATGTGACTGACTAATCGCTAGACCACAGGGTCTAGCGGTCCGGCGTCGCACATGACTTCTTGAGGTCCGATCCCCGGGTCGGATTACAAAAAAAATACAAAATGTATGTTTTCGATATTGTAATAAAAATGACATTGTTCGGGATTGTATACATTGTGAGACTTAGTGTCTTCGGCTAGCCGTGGGCCGTTGCTGTGTTTCTGCTTTCTATTTTGTGGATAAGGGCGTAAAGATGCTTACTTACTTACTAATGTACCTACTCCAACTTTAAACCTGGTATTACAGTCTTTATTACATCTTTATTACTCTTAATTTTATCAGAACTTTTAACATTGTTTTTTAATAAGATAATTGAATTTAAACAAATAACCTAGTACGCGATATCCCAGATGCAATTACCGGATCGCGTAACTTAAAAAGTGTGTTTTTTTTAATTTTCTGGTATTAGATAAGTGCCTGGCGGTATGTATGTAGTATGTCCTACCTCTCACATTGTGAGAGTGTGTACATCTACAGCATATCTACAGTTATTCTTGGCAACCATGGTTGAACATCTGCCTACCCTTTCGGAAATACGGGTGTAAATATACTTTCTTCTTAACACATATTCTTAACTGAACTTAACATAAAACATTTCGAAAGAAGGTATTTTACTTACAGTATGAGAAAATACATAGTAAAAAAGATTTTTTTGCAGACAAGAATAAGTAATTAAATGTTTGTAATAAGTATGAATTTAATTTCGGAAATCTTGTTTGCCGAAGAATTTGTCTAACCGTTTCTTCTCTTATCGGGCTATGTTTGGAAACAGTGGTAGTATACGGTAGACAAGGTTAATTTTATAAACATTTAAAAGTTGTTGGTATTAATATTATTACTATCGATCTTGTCATCAATGTAAAATTTTGACATTCGTATTCTGCAAATAAATATTTTTCATTATATTTCATCTAACCCAAAATGATAAAAATTTCGAGAATCAAACCCGAATATAATGGATCGTTGGTGGCTTTTCAGCCTCAGAATCTTAACATTAAAAACCTCGATAAATAAATAACTCTTACTACAAAAATATGTCTGTTTATCTTTCAATATATACCTAGTTTAGTATAGCTTATGCCTTTTTATTATAAGAAAGCTTTCAAAGGATTTAGCCAAGCCTGAAACCCGAAACGCAACTACAATCCCACATTCAGTATATTTAAAATTCAGTCCAAACATTTGCGAGTAAACTTGATATTCGTTGAAAGCTGCTGAGTACACATTTGGTTATACCAATACGTAAAGTACACAAGCTTAAAATATGGAGTTGTTATATCCACTACGTATTGTATGAGACTGATTTAATTTGTATTTTTGTATGAATTAAAATAATTTGCATATGTTCACGCTTTATTTTACTACTAGCCGTTGCCCGCCTGTTTAATGGTCCCACAAGAACATTTTTCGGAATAAAAGCTATCCTTTGTGTTAATCCAAGTTACTATCTATGTGTGTGCCAAATTTCATGACAATCGGTTCAGCAGGTTTTGCGTGAAGGAGTAACAAATAAACATACAAACTTTCGCGGTTATCAAATTTTTAGGATTAGGACAATAGGATTACTATTATACAAGGCTTACAGGTTTAAAATCAGTTTAGGCCCCTAAAATGCATTTTAAAATTATTTAGTTATGTAAACATATTAATCGTCTATTATTGTATGAACATAAGAGCATGAAGCCTTGTTTTTTTACATACATACATACACATTTTCACGCCAAGTCCCTTACGGGGTAGGCAGAGAGTATCGAGTGCCAGACCTCACGATCCTGACAAACCTGTCTTGCTTCCTTTACATTCATTACCCTTTTCATACAAACACGCCGGTTTCGGAGACTCTTGACACCACCCTCGGATAATATCCGATTGATCTGATCGTGAAATGTCAGCCTTGGTCTCCCCGGGTACCTACATCCATCCACATTCGCATTGTTTATCTGCTTTGTCGATCTTTCATCTGTCATTCTTTCCACATGACCGAACCAGCGGAGCATGCCCTTTCGCATTTTAACACCAACACTTTCTTTCAATCCCACTCTTTCTTGGATCTCACTGTTACGAATGCCGTCAGCGAGCGTTACACCACAGGTTTTCCGTAGTGTACTCTCATTTCGACCGCATTTATCCTACTTTTATGATCTTTCTGACATACCCAACTCTCGCTTCCATACAATAACGTTGGGGTCAGCGAATAAATACACCACTCTTCTGATGGTGACAAACATCTATAAGGCATAGACAATATAGATGTTATAGGTATGTCGCTTTCTTGTGACTATGTAAGGCTTATTGTGGTAGTATAGACTAGTCCCATAATACCCTACACAACTAGTCTAATTTATCACCTCTATCAGGCTATATCTATTAATTATGTAACGTATAGCATACTAGCTAATTGCCAGCGAGTTCGTCAATTTCAAACAGTCACGATTTTCATACAAACTCATCACTTATTACAGTCATTTGAGGGTTAATTAAAAAAAATAAGCTATATTTGAACCGAACCTTCAGCTTTCTGCATATAAAATTTTATCAAAATCAGTTAAATGGCTAACGGTAAAAGAGTAACAGACAAGCTAACAAACATACAGACTTTTGCTTTTGCAATATCAATAAAACATAACATCTTCATGAGCATAAAGTTGATACAGGTGATGGTCTGTAAACATACATTTTCTCATTTTCATTTCCTTTATTATTATTATCTTACTTGACTTGTTGAGGTCACGGTTTTGATCCCTTTTTAATCCCTGGGTCGGGCAACAAAAAAAATAGCAAAAGAGAATTTTTCAATTAAAAATAACACTGCCCGGGATTAAATCCGAGCCCGGTTGGCGATAGGCTTGCAACCTATCGCATAGTGGGACTTTGTGTCTTCGGCTAGTCGTGATTGCCTTGGTTGTGCCATTGCTTACATCTTCGGGGGTTCGGTCGTGAAGATACTTACTAATTCTTATGATAACACGGAGAGTCAGAAACTCAAAAAGCACTTACTGCTTCAGTATCTCTTTTCTCGATTCTTCCTCTGCACCTTCAAACACAACTTTGGCGTATTTCTTGATGAAGTCATCTCTCTGGTTGTCAAGGATACCGTGGTCCAATTCTATTACTCCAAAATCGTGGTAGCTTTCCAGTTCTGTCACTCCATTTAGTAATTGGTACCTAAACGATTTATTATATAACATTATCTAAAATAAATAAGAGCAGTAAAACTGTAAAGTCAATTCCAATTATTTAATTGGATACTAAGTCGCGATTTCTTAATAATTAAGTTTGGGAGATAGCAAATATTTCAGAAATGGTCCCATATAAGTTTTATTTACACCATACTATTATTTTTTGAGTTACTTTTTCTTCTGTAATATTTGAACATAGTTGCTTTTCTTAAAAATGAGAGTGTTCCTAAAAATATGGTAACATTTGTGTGAGTAAGTATTAGCGTCGATCGAACATAGACCTTATGGATAAAATACTTGATGTGTCAATTTGTTTATTGATCTTATTAATAATTTTTGATTGGTATTAGAAAAATTAAAGGATAAAACAAGTTTTACAATGGTATTTGGATTATAATGAAAAAGTACATCGACAGTACGCAAAAAAACCAGTATCTGAATCCTACACTTATAAATATGTGAACAGGTTGCGATAATACCGCGGTAAACTTACGTCTGACACGCGTCGGTGGAGCTTGAATAAAACGAGGCTTATAAGGGCTCTTCCTTATTTATTAACAAACTCTCTTACTTATCAATAAATATCCACTCAATCTTTACCACATTTTAATCTTTACCTCACTGTGACCTTGGTAATCCAAGGATCACAGTGTGATAAAGATTAAAATGTCAACTTAAACCTTAGAGTGCTTTAGTCTATGTTTATTAATACCAATCATGGTTAAAAAGCAGTGGTTGTGAAAGAAAAAATATGTAAATAATAAGTTCGGAACATTGATAGAAGAAGGCGTTACTTTGCGGAAATCCATACTTAAATCTAAATAAAATTATTTAATTTGCAAATTTTCCGCTAAAAATGTGTATATGTATTATGGAGTAACAAAACAGACAAAATAGTGCGCTAAGAATGAATTGGA
>NJDD01003697.1:28797-41467 GCA_002245505.1 Calephelis nemesis | reverse complement strand
GTAAAGATAAGATTGACAATAAATGTAAATCAGGAATCTATAAACTACATTGTTCTGAATGCAACAGTGTATACGTTGGTCAAACTGGTCGCAGTTTTGAGTCTCGTTCTGCGTATCTGCTCGACCTTCGTGGAGTGCAGTCGATTTCTCCTGATGATGCTTCGGTTACGAAGCGAAACGTACGTTGAGTTTTTAGTAGTATGTGTATTGTTGGTGCTAATTAACAGTTTAGTGGTGTGTATTGTGTGGAGATGGATATATTTGGGAGTTTTAGCTTCCGGTAAGTCCAATTCATTCTTAGCGCACTATTTTGTCTGTTTTGTTACTCCATAATACATATACACATTTTTAGCGGAAAATTTGCAAATTAAATAATTTTATTTAGATTTAAGTTCGGAACATATTGTATGAGCTGTTTAACTCTATAAATGCATCTATGTCACCACAAAAATGCTTATTTTTTATGATATTGGAAGGCAAACAAGTAGACGTATTTTCTAAGGTATTTTGATACGGATATTTTAAACAGTAAGATATTTACGCCGCCTAGAGACACTAAAGGTGGTAATGATGCGTTGCCAACCTGAGACCGGGATGTTGAGCCTCGAGATAAAGTAAGTGTACTGGCTATCTTATAGCCCAAACCGGAATATGTCAACGGCAAGCACTAACGTAATGGCAGCAGGAATAGTTAAGGCGGTGGTACCAATCCTGGCGAATCGCTGCGAAACTCTATCACCTAGTAAAATCCGTTGGAAATTGATCCCGAATCTTGCCGATGCCCGATTGAACAGCATTTGATAAGTTCTCTTCAACTGTTTTTTTTTTTTCAATTTTACATATTAAAATTTTTAATGAATATAACTTCAACCAGCTGTAGAAACGATTGTGAAATTCCAGTCTTTAAAGACCACCACGACGCTTTATTTGTTTGTCCGTAATATAGCTTCACCAAATGATTAGAATTGAAAATGTAAAATTTGTAGTGCTCATATTTTAACCTTACCCTAAAACCTACTTGCTCAAAAGGTTGGGGAACGAATCCATGGTCCTTGCCGGCTCACTCGGTATAAAAGATCCAGCAACTACTGGACCCAGAGGAGTCTCGAATTCTCTAGCTAATATCTGGACTTTTTTGATTTCGGAAAGCCTGAAATAATGTAAGTGTAAAAATACCACGTTAATAGTTACAAAATACATAAATCTTCAACATAACAAACTTGCTCGACCTTTACATTTCAAATATTAGGGTTCAACCTTTTCAAACAATCCTCAGTACCTAATACGTCCGAGGGCTTTCTATTATTTTTGCTACTGTATTAATAGGTTTTTGTGCACTAAAAGGATCAACTTACCATATATTAGTTCAAACAAAATTTAACTACAATGACTGTTTGTAGGAAATCACTATTTTCTGGCAGTAGATATTATAAGAGTAGATACAGCACGTATAGCAGATCGTCAGGGTAGAGATAAACCGCCTTCCCGACGCCATGATGGCAGTGTCATATTCCGTTCTGGAGGGTGGGCTAGTCGGTACACTTACACAATAGGTTCAACACCTTGACGACATTATAGTGACACACCATGGGCTACAGTTATCTCTTACCAGCTGTGTGTTTATATACTGTCACAATCTACAAAAAACTTTTTAAAAAATTGATCAATGAATGCGTTACTTTAAATCCAAATAAAATTATTTAATTTGCAATTTTCCGCCAAAAGTGCAGTCGAATTCTCCTGGTGATGCTCCAATTACGAAGCGAAACGTACGTTGAGTTTGTAGTAGTATGTGTATTGTTGGTGCTAATAAAACAGTTTAATGGTGTGTATTGTGTGGAGCTGGATATATTTGGTGGTTTTTGGCTTCTAATTAGTCCAATTCATTCATAGCTCACTATTTTGCCTTTTTTATCACGCCGTAATAAGTATACATTTTTTGGCGGAATACTACAAAATAAATAATTTTGTTTGCATTTATTATAAAATCTTCTAAATTCCAAAATTTTAAAACATAATTAAAATATAGTATATAACAAATATAAATAATTATTCTATGTAATTTTAAAAATATTTGCACATCGTATATCAACTTATTCTACCACATCACGATGTTAAAATGTTGATATAAACAAAATTTGTTAATAACATACGGGTCGAATTGAGGTCGAAAACATTTAATGTTTTTTTTTTGTATGTATGTTACTCGTTTATTCCGGTGTTTGGGGACGGATATTCAAAATTGTTTTTTAATTGAAAGCCTATACTCCCTCGGTGGTCCCATTATAATTTGGGTCAGGTCTACATTAGCATTCATGAGAAAACAGCTTTACTGCGTTTAAATTATTATTATTTTTTTAAACTTCTAACACACATATTCAGCAAATATATAATTTTCATTTCATAAAGAACTGGGTAAATAAGGGTATTTTTAAAGAAACGTATCTTATCACAAAAACGATATGGGTAAAATATTTTGAGAAACTTACGGTTTATTTTGTAAGCATGACATCATATTCTTGGAGTTTGGATTGCATCCAAGAGTTTGAGCAACTTGGAGGGTATATTGTGTCGGGTCTCGAGTTAGAGCAGAATCAGATAGTGCAGATCCTGACATTAGGATTGCACGATGGAACAACCCTGTAAGAAAGGTAAAGCCTTATTTAATAATAACCATAACAGAGTAGGACTAAACAAAAGGTCAGCCAAGTCTTTAAGTTGACATTATAACCTTAATAACAATATAACACAGATTATAGTAAAGACCCAAACTTTGGCGTACTTAATTCTATGTTTAATAATAAGACGGTAGGTGTGAAGGATTATAAAAGGGATTGCGGGTATATTTTTCATGTCTCCTCTATGGTCTAGCGTTCCAGGTGTTGGACTTGACTTCATGAGGTCCCGGGTTCATTCCTGGGTCGGGCAACAAAAAGAAAATATAATAAAAGAAAATGGAATAACCACATATTCCAATTTTCTAAAAAGAAAAATGTCTCTGGATTAAATATGTTCCCGGTTAGCGATAGGTTTGCCACCTATCACATTATAGGACTTAGTGTCTTTAACTAATCGTAGATGCCATGGTTGTGCCTCCGCCTACTATATCGTGTACATGGGCGTGAAGATACTTACTTGCCTAAACCTTGTCGTTCTGAATTCTATGTTTCATAATAAGACTTTAGGTGTGAACGAGTATAAAAAGGAGTGCGGGTATATTTTGCTTACTTGCGAGTATGTGTGTGTCATATGAGTAAAGATCTAGTGTCTTAGTTCACCATATTCACGTTTAGATAACATTTGTCTCTTCAGAAAAACCTTCCTTGACGAAAATATAAAAAAAATAGTCGATTTATTAGGGCAGTCTTTAATTTTGTGTTTGGCAACCCTTAAAAATGGGTCAGAAAACAACATATGAGTGTCTTGATGATAGGAGAGTTTATCCTTAAATTGTTACAGAGGCGTGGCTGACCTAGGTCGGTTTGCTAGGCCTATTGTCCTTTAGAGCACCACAAGCGACGGTTACCAGCCGCTTGTGTCCAGCGACTTTGACCAGATCATCAGTCCATGCATAGGAGGTATCACGGTTTATGACTCATAAACCGGGATGTATCTCATAAATTATGAGATACATCCTGGAGACAGATAAACAAGCAAACAGAAAGCGTAGGCTTATTAATAGGGCCCGTTTTTTACCATTTCGGTACGAAAACCTAAAAAACGTCATGTGAGGTTTTTCTTTTTAGAAATGCGTTGAGCGTTTAGAAGCTAAAATAAGAATGATTTTACATCGCATTAATATTATAGTCATCTATATAGTCTGAAACAAATAACATAAAATAAACAAATATATTATAACATAAAATCTGAAATAAAATACGAAGAGCTTATTGTTTTAACAGAGAAAGGGATTTTTTCTTAGTCATTGTTTACGTGACCAACTGAATATTACTTGTACAGAAAAATAAGAAGAAAATTAAACAAAAATGTATACTCTATTTTTACGGACACCGACAAAATGCTACATTACACTAGCTTTCCCGGCGAAACTTGTACCGCCTGCCCCCTACCACGTGAATTTTTCAATTACAGTTTTTTTACTTCTTTAATGATTATCCCGCTACTCGCAGCTTAGAAAAAACCAAATAAAGCTAAAACCGGTTCAGCAATTTTAGAGCCCCACTTTAATAAATAAAGGATTTATCTTGACGGTTGCGTCCTCTAAGAGCTTAGGCAAAGGTACAATCAGGACACCCACGATTAGCCAAAGGTACCACTAAGTTCCACAATGTGATAAGTGGCAAACATTCACGTGGTAAATATGTAATCCTGGACAACGTTGTATTTTATTTTATGCCTTACACGGGAATCGAACCCGAGACCTAATATAGTCAACACCAGCATTATACAGAGGTGGGTTAACAATAATAATAACGACAAATATATAACATCATATGACATATAACAAAACTTTAAATAGATACCAGAATAATAAATGTATAAAAACCCAGGTCCAGGTCTGAAATTTAAGCATGAACATATTATACAAACGCAAGCCCCTGTCGGAAATCGAAACGGAACTACTTATTATATAAGCTTGATGTATTCATGTGTATCTTTAATAATTAACCACTCGACAAAAAGAGAAGTTTCTCAATTCGGCTGCATGTATTTTCTTTTGCATTGTTACGCTATTACTCGGGAGATAGCCAACCGATTTTGATGGTTCTTTTTTGCAGTGATAGATCATAATTCCATTTTATTTTTATTATAATCTGACTTGTGACCTCTGAGTTATACTTCGATGAGGTCATCAAGATAAATGAAACATCTATGCCTTACTAGCTGTTGCTCACGGCGTTGCCTGCGTGGTCCACATGAACATTATTTCGGGATAAAAGATATCATATGTGTTAATCCAAGTTACTCTCCATCTGTGTACCAAATTTCATGAAAATGGGTTTAGCAATTTTATCGCCAAGGAGTAACAGACAAACTCGCATTTATAATATTAATAGGATTGAGTTTAACTCGAAAATTATTAAAAGAATGTTGATAAAATTTACGTGGGAACATTTCGGAACTATTTGTCATCTTTCAAAAAAGAGTAATCAATTTGCGACCTTTTTAATTAATACTTCATTACAAAACATAAAAATCGCGAATAGATTATAACATTTCCTTTTACACAGGCGAGATTTAGGTACAAGCTTCACTGTCTTACGTCCTAATTCTAATTATTACGAAACTTTGACAACTATCACGTTACGGTTCTGAGTTGGAAGACAACTCGCCAACTTTAGCACACACACTGTTAGTTGAACACTAGGAACTGTTTGGAACTAATTTACGTTTGCTCTACAGCACCGTTTACACGCGTTTTGTTTCGAATCAACAATTCTAGAAACTCCAAACACAATAAAAGTGCAAAACTGCAAAAACCGACTCCAATTGTTTCGTTGGTTGATTTGATTATTATTTTTTCGAAAAATAGAAAATGAATCCGAAATTTCTTCAAGACTTCAAATAGACTATTCCTGCAGCCATAACGTCATGACGTGTTCCGGTTCGGAGTGTAAGGTTAAAACATCCCGGTCTCAGGTTGGCAACGCACCATTACCACCTTTGGTGTCTCTAGGCGGCGTAAATTTCTTACCATCAAGAAATCCGTCTGCTTGTTTGCCTTCCATTAACATAAAAAAGACTAGTTTTTTTCTTGTTATACAGTTTACTTTTTTACAATTTTGCTTATCTAATATCTATTATTATTAAGTTTGTTTTCCTTTGCCTTTTTCACAATTATTTTAACACTTTCTATCGATTTTGCATTAAGCATGAGGTGTTTTTGTTTTACACAAGTAGCCCTTAAGCTGTTAAACGTTTCTTTTTTTAATTGTATGCAAACGTTGGTAAACCTGATAAATAAAATAAATAAATAAATGGTCCTACATAAATTTAAGGAACATCCTAACAATTGTTTTTTTAAGTTATACTTACTTATTTCAATCATGATTCGTAAGATAATTGAGAAAAAGTTATGGACTGTTAAGTGTAAATCAAAAACTACCAGTTGGATCATGATAGGGCTAACATGTAACCACTTCGGAATCGTGACCTATATTTCTAATAAAGGAGGATCGAAATAAGGAAGCTACTGGCTGAGTAATCACGTAACAAACATTAAAAGAATAAAAAAACATACATTTGAAATAAGAACCTTCTCCTTTTTTTGAGGTCGGTTAATAATATAGTTTTGTTTTTCACCTAAGATGGTGATTGATCACCTATCGATTTGAGGATTAAATGTTATGCCACTTGCTTAAGGGCCAATCTTAATAACATGTTATCTGCAGATAGAGATTAGCCTAATAGAACTTTGTTGCTAAGATGTTTTCGTTAATTATTGAAAAACAACATCGGTTTAAGGGGGCGTCCACAAATTACGTGAAATGTTTAAGGGGTCGAATCGAATTTCACCTAATTTTACGTTGGGGAGAGGGGGGGTCTTGGCAAATATCACGCAATTTCTTTTGCGTAAATTACAAAAAAAAAATGCTATTTTGGTCCATTTCATCCATATAATATGATGGTACATGCTTGAGATTTAATTCACTAATTCCTTCAAAAGAAAATAATTTCATTCTTTTTTGCTGTAAGAATCCAATACGTTTAAATAAGAAACCCACATTTAGAAAATTCTTGAAATTCACGCCGCCTAGAGACACCAAAGATTGTAATGGTGCGTTGCCAACCTGAGGTCGGGATGTTAGGCCTAGAGCAAAAGTAAGTTTACCGGCTACCTTACCCTCCGAACCGGAACACGTTATGACGTTATGGCGGCAGGAATAGGTAAGGCGGTGGTACCAATCCGGCCGACCTATTCATGCAGTCACAATAATATGTTACTGAGCTCAGACCAGATTAGTTGATAGACTTTGTATCTTCATAAGATCTGCCATGATAACCATGAACCACCACCATAAAGAGGCACTTTTAACAGCTATGTAATTTTTGTATTCAAGTATGATCACGCCCATGTCCCCGAAGAGATGGGCTCTTTTGCAGAAAAGACCATCTGCCTTCCTGCCAGGCAGCTCGTAAAAGCATAGGCTTACCATCTCCGGTTTGAAGGGTAAGGTAGCAGGTAAACTTACTTTTGCTCGAGGTCTAACGTCTCGGCCTCAGGTTGGCAACGCACCATTACCACCTTTGGTGTCTCTAGGCGACGTGAATTTCTTACCATCGAAAAATCCATCTGCTTGTTTGCCTTCCAATATCGTGAAAAAAAGAAAAAGGCACAACCGAGACACTCATGACTAGCCGAAGACACAAAGTCCCACAAAGTCTATTGCCAACCGGGCACATATGCAATCCTAAGAAACGTTTTTCATTATAAAATTTAAATTACATTTCTTTGTTGCCCGAGCCTGGATCAAACCCGGGACATCAAGGAGTCAAGTCTAACGCCGGACTGACTGGTCTATTATCTTGTTTATAGGTTGTTGTGATGTCTTTAGATTGTCTATATCTTGAACCGCCTCGTTGATAGAAGTTAGAGAACATCTCTAACGAAATCGACCAACTCCTCCCCTTGAGTTCGATTCCCAAAGGACATTTGTATGACGATGACATCTAGATTTCTGTATTTCTGAGTCTAAGTTTGTTTATTATATTTATTTTTGTTTGACGTGTCTTCGTAAAGTCCTGGGTTCGATTCCCAGGTCGGACAACAAAAAGAAAATGTGACTTTTTCAGTTTTTTAAAGAAATGTTGATCGGAATTGGTTATGTGCTTGGTCGATACACTTGCCACTTACAACATTGTGGGGCTTAGTGCCTACAGCTAGTCATGGGTGCCATGGTTGTGGCTCTGTCTACCATATGGGCGTGAAAATACTTTTTCTTATTAAATTTATTCTAATAATTATTTAATTATTTCTGTTTATTAATATTGTTTACTAACACCTAGAAAGTGCACAGTTTGCTTACTTTGTACAAAGTAACTTACTACTTTAGGGCTAGATTCAGTTTGCGTGATTAATCCAGATATATTTTATTTACTATCACCAGAAGAACCGTGTGCTTATTTGCTGTTATCCTATCCTATTGGATTTTGTTATATCACATAGAAAAATCGTGGAAACGGTGAGATATTTTCGATCGAAACTACGAAGGATAATCACGGGTTACTACTAGTCGAAAATAAGTTCTCTTTAAGCTCGGGGTAAACAATGACTCGGATAAAGCATTAGCGACATTTCCTCGGTAAACAATACACTGTTTGTCTTCTTTTGATAAAGGAATTTTCAGTTCCGCCATTTATTAGATAACACCGCTTTAGGAAAGATGTTGTACAAAAATGCAAGATATAGATATATTTTACACCATGGCTTAAAGTAGGTCATTAGAGGCCATTTATTAATTACGTGCTATTTAAGAAAAGTTATTTAAGTAACCAAGGTAAGTAACCAAAAACATCGCAGTTCAGTTTTTCGTTTGCTATGTTACTTTAACATAACCAACCTAACTATACTATAAGGTTTAAACTTGCAGGTGGTAGTGGAAAAAGGTGGTGCTGCCTGTGCGTACATGCTTATTTCTTGAGTTTCTTACCATTCGAAATAGGGGAAAGCATCAGGAAATTCACACACGCAGCTCCTGTCCCGTGTCCCATGATGGTTACAGAGTTGGGGTCACCATTCAGGTCCTCTATGTTATCCTTGAGCCATTGCAAAGCGGCTAGCTGGTCAAGGAGACCGTTGTTGCCATAAACGTGCTCGGTTAAACTCGGCTTCATAAATCCTACAAGTAATATAGAAAAAGTTATCAAAAAAATTTATTGATTACCTTGTTATTAGACATGATAGCATACCGACTAACGTCACCGGTCATCTAACAGATTACCATATTAGGATTCGATTCTTGACAAAAGCAGGTGATGTGTTTGACATGGATGTATGTTTATTACTTTGAGTCCCGTCTATTTAAATATTTCTGGTTAATATTAGTATCGTTTACTATCGTCCTGAATACAAGCAGAGCATTTCCTTATTTCGGGGTTAGATTCAATTTGTATGACCGTCGAAAACCTGTTTCGCAAAACTTTCTAAATCATAGTACAATGTTGGGTACGGAGAATGGAAGATAAATGTAAGATTTATTAACGGAATGTTATAGGTTGGTACATTTCGCTGTAAATTGACGCCGCTTCCTTGCCTAATTTAGTTTTTCTTTTTGTTAGATATTGCAATATATCAAATAAAAAAAGATCCAGAAATACAGACATCTAATAATCAACACACCATCTGCCCCCGTCGGGAAGCGTATCTGAACCTAACGTTTAGTAGGTCAAGTTAAGGGGGCCAGCGAGGCGGTCATCAAATACGGGAGCCATACAAGTAGTATTATAAATGCGAAAGGCTGTCTGTCTCTTACGCTTTTAAGGCTTAACCGTTTGACCATTTTTAATGAAATTGGACATGCAGAGTAAACGTGATTTGAAAAAGGAAATTTCAAAATATTTACATGTCGACTATTTGGTAAAATAGGATTGAGAGCTTGTTTTGTATTTAAGATCCTCCTCCTTACCCTGTTTGTGCAAATAATGTTTTTATTATTATTTTATGAATAATAGGTATTAGTTACCCGAGTTTAAACAAATATTTTTGTTTCAAAAAAAAAACAACGTCCAAAAAACACCCCCCCCGTAACCCGTGTTGGTCCGGGCTCCTTTGCAGAATAGACCATCTGCTTTCCCGCCGGGCAGCTCGTAAAAGGCGAGCACAGGCTTACCGTCACTAACACCGTGACATCTGACTAGGTGGTAGAGTTTCGACTTTCGCAGCGACTCACCCGGATTGGTACCACCGCTTTACCTATTCCTGTCGCCATAACGTCGTGACGTGTTCCGGTTTGGAGGGCAAGGTAGCCGGTATGCTTACTATTGCTCGAGGCCTAATATCCCGGCCTCAGGTTGGCAACGCACCATTACCACCTTTGGTGTCTCTAGGCGACGTGAATTTCTTTCCACTAGGAAATAGGCATAACAATCCCATTTTCAGAATGTGTAGATTGTACAATGATTTGCCTGCCCATGTTGATATGTTCTTTGATAAACTTCCGTATTTTAGAAATAAAATCAACAAACATTTTAGACTTTCCTAGCTAAAATGTAGTTGCTAAGTTGTTGATCTTTCACTTTATACTTTAGGTTATTAATTATGAATATGTAATTTTGTAGATGTTAATGGCTTTATCTTTTTTTATTTTTAAATTAAGCTGTGTACAGTGTTATTGGGTCACTGGATATAAATGTTATTTAGTTAAACATATAGAATAAGTGTAAGTTTTATCCTGTAACCTGTAACTGTGCCTATCTAAAATAAAAATAAAAAAAAAAATAAAAAAAAATCCGTCTGCTTGTTTGCCTTCCAATATCATAAAAAAACACTATAATGGGGGATGAACGATTAGTCTACTATATAAATGTTCACCTAAAATCCCTAATCTGAAGTTTAAGGTGATGACCATGACATTCCCGTACGAAGCCAGGATCCTGCCGTCGTAAGGGTTCCCAGAACTCCACTCAAACGAATCGCCGTGTATAAACACCAGGACTGGAAATTTCTTCGTCTGTTGATCTGGAAATATAAAAACAATAAACAAATAGATTGATAGTAGCTTACTATGTTTATTTACTTTTTTACCCTCTTAATTTAGGTTAAAAAAAATTGAGTTAAGACAGCGCATAAGCACACGGTTCTGCTGATGGTAAGAGAGAAGCGTTACTGATGTTGTAGGTGCGTTGCGTAATATGCTCGGGATGTTTGGCCAAATGTCCAAGTCTACCGATACTCGATCATTCGCACAGGAACTCGACAACCAATCTCGACTCTGTGCTGTCTATTAGAATTGTCAACTAGATTGGCGAAGAAAGGCGCAGAGTGCAGACTTGAAGAGAAATAGCATTTAGTAGAAACTTCAAACTTATACTAAAATAATAGTACAATGGCTTACATGTTGTTTATTTTAAATGTATTTTTTTACAAAAAATATGACAGAGCATACCAAATCTGTAATGGCGTCTATGTATTTTAAATTTTAACCATAATAATAAATATCCCTGGACAATTTACACAAATTGAATCTAACCCCAAAGTAAACAAATTATTTGCTTGTGTTATGGGTGTTAGTTGACGATTCTAATACATAGAAGTACTTACATAGATATTAGCAAATAGTTAATAAACACCCAGACTCGCAAATGCAAACATCTAAATGTTCATCACAGAAATACGCACCCCCGTTGGGAATCGAACCCGAGCATCAAGGTCGGTATAGTCAGACGTATACGCTAGCCACTCGACCAACGAGGCGGTCAGCTCAACAATCAAAATCTATAATACTGAACCAATCACAACTTAGGTTTATGGTACTAGCTGCCTTACTACTCAAGCGTATGGAGAGTAGCGATCCTAATTACTGAAATTAAACTCATAATTATGCAAAAGTTTCGCAACGTTATTTTAAAGGACGGAAAATTTATTTGTACCTATACGATAACTAGCTGCCCCAGCAGACGTTGTTCACCTATTTTTTAGTGATTTAAGTAAAAAAAATGTGTGCGTGTACTAGCGTAAGTACACTCGTAAGAAGTGAAGAAGTGAAACTTCTCTATGACGTTATTTTTCAAAAAATAACATATGCAACTTTACAGAAATTGGTTAAATAAAGTTTATTGCCAATCCCTACTCCGCTGGAGAAAGTATACTTCGAATCACGCGTGGTAGGGATAAGCACAAAGATGTTACACTAAATTTTTTTCCAACCCCGATAAAGAAGTTTCACTTCAAAAATGTGGTGAGTCACCCATACCTCTTTTGGTATGGATAATGGATAGTAGCCGATTCTCAGACCTACTAAATAACAGACCTACCGAACACACACAAAAAGTTTCATCAACATCTTACATATTGCATATTACTTATTTTAAATTACCGACTACCACATTTCTAATTTAGATGTTATTTTAAACACAATATGAAAAATTTTGAGCTATTTTGACATTACCATCACCTAGGTACCTTTTTTCCTTTTTTTTTCATTTTTGTAGTTAAACTCAATCTCTTTTTTAATATTTAAAAAAAATTACAACTAATTCAATTTTGATTTTGAATACCCTGGTTGTACCTACTTGTACCTACATAATATCTCTTCGGGAATACGGGCATAATAAATGTACGCCCGGCATATTTAATACGGCGCATATTTAATAATAAAAATAATAAGTTTTTAACGTTTATTCGATTTTCGTGCTGAATATTATCATTTGCGACGGGAAAATTCCCTGAAATACCAGAAACGACAACAGTGCCTGTAAGATAATCGTAGGTAGTTAACATAACATTATGTGCATAATAATAGTTTTATAGGTTACTAAAAAATTAAACAGAAATTTGGTGCAAGATATTCAGTATAGTAAGTACCTTCACGACCATGTCCCCGAAAGGGTAAACAGAGGTACAACCAGGCCACTTAATGAATTAGCCAAATCTATCTACTACTGTGATAGGTGGAAAACCTGTTGTCAGTTGGGCACTTATCAATCCCCGGCAAGGACTTTGTTTATTAGAGAATAGCAAAAAATATACTATTCCAATCAAACCCAAGAC
>NJDD01003697.1:16087-28334 GCA_002245505.1 Calephelis nemesis | reverse complement strand
TCGGTTTTATAAGCAACTTTATTGCATACGCATAAGGTTGTCTTTCTCCGATGACATTTAGTATTATTGAAATAACACTGTTTTAAGAGCTTATGGTAACCCCCCAGGCCACTTAATGAATTAGCCAAATCTATCTACTACTGTGATAGGTGGAAAACCTGTTGTCAGTCGGGCACTTATCAATCCCCGGCAAGGACTTTGTTTATTAGAGAATAGCAAAAAATATACTATTCCAATCGAACCCAAGACCACATAATCTCAGCCCCATAAAAAAGTACTTTTTTATTGATCTGAGCCATATTTGGCGTTTGCATTATAGACATAATAAAGCAAACGCCAACACTTCTAGATGTAGTAGCAGTTCTAGAAGTTACACACCCTGTATTTTATATGCCAATAATTTTTAAGCATTAACAAAAATAGTTTACTTACATACAAAAATAGAACTACTCACGTCATACTACTACTTAGTACCACTCAAACTATTAACTAATTTAACTTTTTATTACTTGTTTAGAAACTTACTTTTTCTTCCTTTAAATAGGTTTATTAATTTAAAAGACTATTACGTTTTATACTTTTTTAATTTACTTTTATAATTTTACAATTTTAGGCGCCAAAAGTAAACGGAATGTTACAGTTTTCTAAAGTTGATACGTTTGTGCCATCTGTACTGTCTATAGTTAACTAAATTTAGTTAAAGTATGCATAGTAGTTACTACAAAAATCAATAGATGGTGCAAACCTTAATAAATTTAATTTCCTTCTGGAATTGTATATTATAGATTTTTGAAATTAATGTTTAAGTTACACACTTTTCTCCAAAATTGTGTATATTTACCTACTTGTAAAAGTAAGAATAATATATTATTTCTAAAACAATGTAAATTACAAAAGGTTTTAACGCCATCTGTTTTGTACTGTCCCATTTAGCGTACGCGACTTTCTAATATACACTACGAAGAACTGCTCATAGATGGCACTAAATACAATCTATATACCACCTATACCTAACAGAACTTTATAAATTTCTTAATTAATTATGGTACATAATTAAATAAAACAGAAACAACATGTTAAGGAATGTAAAAAAAAACTCCCAACAAAATATGTTGTCAAAATAAATAACTCTGAACGTAATTTTGTGGTAGATATCTGTATTGACATCTAAAATCCAAAAGTGTACTTGTCGGTGTGTATCACCCACATATTCCGATATAAAAAACTAGGCCGATTATGATGAAAGTATATGAACCACATTACATACAAACGTTTAAACTGCAACCGAAAAACACTATACCTACCATTAGATAAAGCTTAAAATATTCTAATCAATCAATATTTTTCTCTGAAACCAAATTTGTTTCACGAACGTTTTTTTCGAACTAAAAATATTTACAAAATAATTAAGCAAAGTAAAACTGCAAAAACCCGTTCCAACTGTTTCATAAGATACCAGGTCGAGATTTATTACTTAAGATAATTATTCTATCCTATTATAGCAAATGGTTCCGAAATGGTCTACTTACATTGGGTAAGTAGGTTTTTTTAAGTGACAGGTTAGTAAACAACCTCACGCAAACACGCCTCTCCTGATGGTAAGAGATAGTCGTGACCTACAGAAAATAGACAATAGGCACGTTACAGCCTACAGTTGCGTCGTCGTCTGTCGTTTGCCAGACCTAGATTCTTCACATTTGTAGATGTTATTTGTTAATACAATCGTTTATTCAAGGTAGACGATAAAGTTTTCATCGCGTTAAAAAATATAACACAAAAAAACAATAACCGCCGACAAAATCTACGCGTAATTTAGTTCAAAACCATCGTGATAAACTCAGCTTTCAAAAAAAAACATAGTTTCCTCATAGTTTAGTTTAGTTCATAGTTTGTTTCAAATCAATTTCAACAAGCTTTTTGAGATTAGACCTACTGTATTTATGATTTTTTAGATGTACCTAGTCTTGTTACCAACTAATGTATCTAATGTACACTTACATTGGTCCATTTGTTTTAATATGCGTACTTTATTTGAAGATCCAAATGAAACTTGAGCTATTTTCTTCTTAATTTTGTTTCAAATTAATGTTGAAGTTCCTTGCCCAAGTGACTGTTCTAAGCTGATGAAGTCAAGGTTAAGCAACTTGCGTGCTTATTAGTCCTATGTTGGTCATGCCATGTGCGTCTTTCTGATTCCTGAGTAGACTTAATTAAAAAAAAAATCTTCAAGCCCACATCCCCTTAGTGGTAGGCAGCCCAACAAGCCAAGCACCCACGACTAGCCAAGGAGATTACGTCCTACAATGTAGCTAGCAAGCACATATCCAATCGCCGCCAGCGTTATTTTTATTAGAAAGTTGACAATACACATTCTCTTCGTTGTCTTTCCCGACCCAGAGATCAAACCTCAAGAAGTCATTTCAAACTCTGGACCATTCGACCACAGAAAAGACAACTAACTTAATAAGAATCTACCTACCTTAACAATGTGAACAAAGTTTAGAACCGATAATGAAAATGATTTATTAAATGGAATTTTAATATTTGCTTATTGCTAATATACGATGGGTAATGTTGTCAGTTTTACCACAGTTTCAATTAACTTAATAGCGTACAAGCTGACTGACATTTATATACATACATTTTGTTAATCAACAATCAAACGAGCTATTTACGAGCTGACTTTCTGTTAGGCAGCTCGTAAAAGGCGAGCATAGGCTTACCATCACTAACACCGTGACAACCTACTAGGTGGTGGAGTTTCGCAGCGACTTTTCTGGATTGGTACCACCGCCTTACCTATTCCTGTCGCCATAACGTCAATGATTGCCGTTGATGTGTTCCGGTTTGGAGGATAAGGTAGCCGGTAAACTTACATTTACTTTTGCCTAACATCCCGGCCTCAGGTTGGCAACACACTATTACCAACTTTAGAGTCACTAGGCGACGTGAGTTTCTACCATCAGGAAATCCGTCTGCTTGTTTGCCTTCCATTATCATTAAAAAAAAAACGTTTATCTCATCTGCTGTCTCGTCGGGCAGCTATAGTGACAGGGATGCATCTTCAACATCTATGTCGTCTAAAGGCAGCAGTTATTTATCTCTTACCCCCAGAGGAGCCTGGTGCTAGTGCTAAGTTACGTTTTTATTTGTGCTGAAAGGTAGCGGCCTTTCAGCACAAAAAAAACGTAACTTAGTTAATGGTAAATCTGAGAACCAAACCTGTCGTGTAATGGCCCGCATATAACATAATATATAATAATAGAGCATTTACGTGACAATGATAGCTTTTGCACGCCCGCATAAGATAGGCGATAAAAGTAATTATACCCCTTTATAAGTAAGAGTAAAGATTAGCTCTGAAAGCGCATCAGAATAAAGCTCTCTCTTATTTCTGTAACAAAAAACAAATAGATAGGTTTAAAACGTTTTAGTATCTTCTAAATTTCATATAAGTGGTTTGATGAGTGTAAGTATATGTAGAAAGAACGACAGATAAAACATTGACACAGCAGATATACAATGCAAATGTGGAGGGATGTAGGTGCCCGGGGGGACCAGGGTTGACATTCCACGGTCAAATCGCTTTGGTAACATTCGAAGGCAATCAAGAATCTCCGAAACCGACGTGATTGTATGAAATTTAGAGGAAGCCTGCCAAGATCTTGAGATTTGGCACTCGATACTCTCTGTCAACCCCTTAAGGGCGTACTTATATATATGTAATAGCATGTACAATACAATACAATACAATACAATAACTCTTTATTGTGCACCAAATACAAATAAATCACAAATACATTAAAATAACTTACACTAAGAAGATACACAAAGGCGGCCTTATCGCCAAGGCAGCGATCTCTTCCAGGCAACCCTACACCAGGCATGTACATAAATAATATCAAACTAAATTGATTTATGAAAACTGTTTTTAAGCCTGAAATTCAAAACAAAACGTCAACTAAAATTCGTTCGCAATTTTGCCGTTGTACGATTGTCAAAACCCTATGTTCACGAAAATGGGTGCCCCAAATAACTGTGACCGGACCAAAATAGGTACAAACCAGAGAAACGAAAAGCGGCACTCATTCCTTTGATGTTTTGATGATAATTAATGATTTTACGGAAAACGGTATGACAAGGGGTTTTCTTAA
Organism: Calephelis nemesis; assembly: GCA_002245505.1. Lineage (NCBI taxonomy): Eukaryota > Metazoa > Arthropoda > Insecta > Lepidoptera > Riodinidae > Calephelis > Calephelis nemesis. The sequence goes on along the minus strand of NJDD01003697.1, from coordinate 24,180 downwards.
ACGGTTATGAACATACACGTTGAGTGTTATTATAATGGAAATGGGAATGCAACACGCAAAAGCTTTGAAAGTATATTTTTGTTTTTCATAGCTTTGCTGTTATTATAGTTTATAAGACAATACTAAAATTTAAAAAAATAACATTGAACACGTACAAAACCTCTATGTATGAAATAACAAACTGGTGTTTGTTATTTCATACACAGAGGTTATATATTCATTCGATATGGTTATCGAAATCTGTCCATCCATTTAAAAAATATGCCACAGACAGACATACACATATACACAGACACGTCTATCTTATAACACCCCTTTTTTAAAAAACAATGAATGCAAGTCCCTAAAACAAGTAAGGAACAAAAAAGAAAATGATCACTAAACGTTCTAATTATTATTAAATAAACTGAAATAGAATATTAGTCTATCGATTTCAATATCTACAACATATTCATGGCATTGATTAACTATGTGACCCTAGATACGTGTTTTTTAACATTATAAATATGTTCCTTTTCAACGTCAAAACGGTTCAACCGGTTTAGGGATGAAACGATACGAGTAAATCCAAGTAGGTACTCGATACTTTTCTCCCTTAGCAAGTACATAAGTAAATTTTATGGTTTAGGTACGAAAATTAAAATAATGTATGTTTATCTTTTAACATTGGTAAAAAACGTTTATCGTAAATTAAAGTTTCTGAACGCATCCTAGGTTTAGCTTGCGTAGTCAGCAGTCTTGGCAGTTGACAAACTTGTTTGTCTGTGCCCGAAAAAAGTTTAACCGGAAGACATCTATAAATGTTGATTTTCTTGAGCAGCATCACGAAAACGAACTTTTTTTCATACATTATTTTGAAGGTGACGTCTTGTACTAGCTCTTACCCGGACACTCATGGTCGGGAGCAATTCAAAAATGATTATTTTGTGTTAGAATATTATTAAGTAGTACTTTTCAATAAATATACAATACTTGTTACGGTTTTCATTAAAAATTTTCCAAAAACGATACGATACTAGTAAGGATCGATATTTTGTGATCGATACTTAGTAAGTATCGATACTTGACGACCGATACCAGTATCGAGTATAAGTATCGATACCTCAGTGGTATCGTTTTATCTCTAAATCGGTCTAAGATAAGAGATAAGGCTACTCTATTTTCAATAAATAACAAAGACATCCTAGCAACAAAACTTCAACGTAGCAACCTCTATCTGTTAATTATTGAAAACGGCCGTCAATCAATTTTAGCGTAGAAATGAATAACAACTTGGCAAAGGACACAGATAGTTTTTATTTCGATATCTCGACTCATTTCCGTGGGAGAGTCAAACAGTTGTAATACTGCAACAAATAGGCTGCTATAACATTGTAGTTTCATAAATTGTCGCCAATGAATATTAGAGAATGAACTAAAAACTATTTTATTTTAATTAAGATGTTAGCTAACATACATATTATGATGATAGGTTAGCTAACAGGCACACCAGTATCCTGCTGGCTAAAGACAATCTTGGTCTATAGACACCATAGAAACCACTGGTGTGTTGTCTTGCGGCCGGGATGTTAAGCCCATTGTGCATGTCTACCAGCTACCCTAATGCGTAGTAGCGGAACATGACCGTATCGTTAAAGTGGCAAGAATATTTTAGGCGTTGGAGGGATCCACTTTATTACCTTTGGCCTTGTCGGTGCTGACCTATATTTTACCTAATGCTCTTCTTTTGCAAGCTGTCTGGCAGACATAACCGAATACGGGGAAGGTAGTGTAATAATAAGATATAAAAGTGATACAAAATACATAAAAGAAAAAATCATTTGCCGTTAACTAAATAAAGTAGGTTACGTAAGTTAACTTCGTAGTTGACTGAAGAATAATGCATTATACACTTTTACTAAAGGTATTAACTAAATATAACGTACCTATATCTACTCAGTATACTGTATACACATAAATAATGTATACTCGCCAAATTAAATTTAATTAACACCAAACTCTATTAACTGTTACTTTGTTAACGATATAAACACATTCCTCCGTCGGAATCGAACTCGAACCTCGTGAAATAGCAAATGATAATAAATAATATGCAGCCCCGTGCTACATGTTTTAATGTGCAAAGAGAGCGATAACAATATTAATCTCATGTGAAGCAAAAACTTTGGACCCCTTTTTATGAAATTTTGCACACTTATAGTTTATAACTAGAAGTAGTAGAGAGAGAGCTAATATTTTTCAGTAATAATGCAATATATATATATATAGTGCAATAAATCAAAAAGTAAAACATTAGGTCCCATGCATATTTTAACAAACACAAACAAATATATTGATGTTAATGATCTAATATCACAAATGGCGCACAAACTATATTCTTAAGGTTTGGAAGAATAATAGTTGGTCTTAAAAAATAAAGATGACGTTCTTATCAAGAAGATTTTAAAATGTATTATGGTCTAATTTCAACCAATGGGCGACCACTATTATTTATATATGTATAATACCACGAATAATACACCTAACGGTAAGAGACGACCGTCGCCTATAGACATCATGGATTTTGTAGGTGTATCACAGTCCTGTGGTTAGGTTAATAACCATTTGCAATTTAATTGTTTTTGGCTATCTAACAATTAGTAAGTTTCAATGTTAGTCAAGTCTAAAACATCTACATGTAAATAAGTGATGCCAAAACTTTGGACCCCTTTTTACGGAAATTGCGACGACGGAGGAGCATAAAATTTGGCACACTTAAAGTTTTACACATAAGGAGAAGTGCAGAACGCCAATATTTTTCAATAATAATGCTTATAAAGTACATTAAATCAGCAAATAAAACATTACCCACACTACCGTGCATTTGACACACATAAACAAATATATTGATGATAACAATAAAATATCACAGATGGCGCACTAACTATTCATAAAGTTTAGTAGTTGGTCTCGAGACATGAAGATGTCGTGCTCATCAAAAATATGTTAATATTTACTATGGTCGAATTTCGACCAACGGGCAACTACTAGTATATATAAATATTTACTATGTTAGTATATGTCTGTATGTAGGAATTCATTACCCAGAATTTCCAGCGCAGTAACACTCAAACAGCTTAGAATTAAAACAGTAAAACAAACAATACTAAAACGCTGGCTACCGCTTTCAAACCATTGTGCTCTACCTAATTCTTTGTTTCGTCCGCCTTTGTTTATGGGATATTAAGGGCTATTTTCCTAGTGATTAAAAGGCTCCGCTTGTTCAATAGTGTGTTGAAGTATTCTTTTTAGTAAACTATAAAAATAAAACTTTGTTGCTTTTAGAAAATAAAAGTTGTCGCGAACTACAAAATAAAGTATTTGTTACAATTGGATGTATTTCTGAAAAAGAGAACAAACTCATGTATATTACATATTTTTAATTTTTACACTGGAAGACGTGAATTTCGTATTTTCAAATCTATCTAATATCAAGTAATCATTGTTTCAAAATTTAATTTTCTAAGAACTTGGAGCTCACTACCGAAGCAGCACGAGCTTGAGCATTTGGGTATTCATTCATTAAATGATTCAATAAAGCTGTTAAAAGCATTGAGATAAGTAATTATGATTTAAATATGTCAACATAATCTTAAATTAGGTTGTACATTTCACAATGTTTCACACTATATTTGGCTAGTTTGAAAAAATGATTTATGACCCATTCATCCGCGTGATTCATCCGAATTATTTTACTTCCCCATTCAGCCGTATCTATATGCCACACTCATCCGAAAACAGAATTATAATTAGATAATTACCCATTCATCCGAAAACATATTCCCTATTCCTCCGAAATGAAACTGTCCATAAATATAAAAGAAAAAATACAGATAGTAGAACAAAACTGTTAGATTACTTTTCATCAGAAATATACAGGATGGTCCGTTTACAGTGGTCCAAAAATTTTTTTTAGCTAGAGGACATCATGACTTATCATTTAGATTAGACTTGAGTTCAGCGAAAACTTAAGGTTTAGATTTTAGAATTTTTTCTTAATAATTTATGAAATTTTAATATTCTTAATACAAAAACCATTGTTTTGAAAGAACTAATCTACCGATTCGAATGTAATTTCTTGTAGACATAGTGCAATAGACTACTAATTATAAAATAAGCTCGTTAGTGTAATTATGGAATAGGTTTTTTATTTTTTACTTTATTTGCAGCTTTTTCTTTCTTTTTTCTTTGCGAGAATGGAATCAATCTTACCTAAATGATAAGTCATGATGTCCTCTAGCTAAAAAAAATTTGGACCACTGTAAACGGACCACCCTTTATATTGCAGAATCGCCTCGGTGATTCAGAGGTACTGGCAAAAGGTCCCAGGTTCGAAACCTGGACCGGGCAATTCGTTCTAAATGAGTCTTCTCATCTTTTCTTATGAAAACATAACTTTGCCCAGGGTTAGCATGTACTCAATGTGTCGATGGACTTGCCGCCTGTCACACCGTAGGAAAGTATTTAACTTTGGCTTATCCTGTTTGTACTAGTTGCACCCCTGCCTACCCGTTCAGTGAAATGGGCGTGGAGGTGTTTATTTATTTATAAGAATATATTAACTTTTGTCCAATATTTTTATTTTCAAGATATTACTCTATTTAATTATTATTATTCGTATTGGTCACTAAATGTATAGCGTATATTTAATAAGCGTAAATAAAGAGCTTTATGATAAAACTAATATATTATTCTCAGTTACAGTTTAAAAGCTTAAGGAAGAGTTAACAAATATTTGAATTTAATCTGTATGTTATTTATCAGCATTGTTTTACTTGTGTTATATTTAAGCATACCTTTAACTTTTAAATAAAAAGAGTAAGAAGCAAGTATCTTCACGCACATACTATCCTCGAAGAGGTAGGCAGAGGCACAAACACGGCACCAACGACTAGCCGAATTCAACAAGAACACCTGTATTCAAGAAGCTTACTTGAAGTTTTGGCGCCATCGAGAGAAAAGATGGTCGAAGTTTTTTCATAATTATTAAATTTCGTGTTAACATTGAGTGAAATTATTCAATTTTGGTAGCATTTTGTACAATTTTGTTCAGTGAAAGTGCACAAATGAAATAATCATGAAGAAATTAGCGTGTCATGTATTTTCTAGTTGCCGCCAAATCTCCTTACATGAGCTTGTGTAATGAGGCTGCCGCTTTACCCAAGAGCCTGACATGACTTACTGACGACTTATGACTGATGACTAATTATAATTGATCAAAATTGATATAATATTTGATGCAAATTTCTACTTGACGAATGTATTTTGCATACAAACGTTAAGGCCAAAACTTAAAGAAAGAAAAAAGAAAAGAAGCTTACTTGGCTAAGTAAAGAAAAGCGATTTTTCATTACTTAGCCAAGTAAGCTTCTTGTATAGATATGTAAGTCCCAAAATGTAATAAGTGACAAGTCTCGCGTCAACCGGGCACATATCCGAGCAATTTTTATTTTATTAGAAAATTGGAAAAACAACCCCGATTTAAAGTTTAAAATTTTAGAAAGGATTAATAAATATTTTAGACACAATCAAAATACATTGAATGTTTTATTTTTATTTGCCAACCCTCCATCAGTTTATATCATCATCATCATCATCATCATTTTAGCCATAGGACGTCCACTGCTGAACATAGGCCTCCCCCGTTGACTTCCACTTCGACCGGGTGGAAGCGGCCTGCATCCAGCGAGACCCCGCGACCCTCACAAGGTCGTCTGTCCATCTCATCCAGTTTATATATTAAAAACGATTTTTAAAACACGTGGATGAATAGGGCATACCATATTCTCTACGGGTGAATGGGGAAATTGTCGTAGGTATTTCAATATTTATTCAAATTCGTCCGGATGAATGGGTAATAAGTCGAAAAAATATCTTGACTTAACAAAGACAAATAAATTACCGACTTAATTATTTTGTTATTGTTTTGCTTGCAATTATAAGAAACGAAATTATAAATAAAAACATGTTGGGTTTAAATAACTAGCTAATTTTGTTCCTTAAAATGGTTTTTAAATGTGATTTTTAGATGCACAGGTCACGTGTTATGTACTTCTGAACACAAAATGTATATTATAGTTATTCTTGTTTGATTGTTTGTCTATGTGAACAAAATAGCTCCGGTTTGACTTTTGGTTCGATTTCCGGTGATTTATAAATAGGGAAACTCTAATCTATTTAAAGTCATTGAACAAGGGGTTAGCGTATACGCCATACTGTACCAACAAACCTGAAAGCTGAACATCAGTTTCTGTGTTTCCAGATCTGGGTGTTTATCATATTTATCATTTATCGCATCTTTGGTCTATCGGTCCAGCATCGAACTTGACTTCTTGAGATCCTGGGTTTGATTCCCGGGTCGGGTCACAAAAAAAGGAAATGTGTTTTTTTTATAAGTTGCCCCTGGGTGTTTATCATATTTACCATTGATCGCATCTTTGGTCTAGCGGTCCAGCATCGAACTTAACTTCTTGAGATCCTGGGTTTGATTCCCGGGTCGGGCCACAAAAAAAGGAAATGTGTTTTTTTTTATAACTTATAACCCGAGATTGGATATGTGCCCGGTTGGCGATAGGCTTGCCACCTATCACAGTGTGGGACTTTGTGTCTTCGGCTAGTCTTGAGTACCTTCGTTGTGCCTCTGCCTACCTCTTCGGGGATATGGACGTAAAGACACTTTTTTTATTATTTATTACGGTATTTGCTTAAGTATTTTAACGTGTTTGTATCGTCGACTAACACCTACAAATATGATTTGTTTCAAATCTATTACTAAGTAACACTTGACCAAACCCATTATTTTTTATAAAAATATTAAAAGCACGTTAAGAGTTTCCCGATCTGGGACCTCGTATATTTAATGTCAACACCGGACTACAAGACCACAGAGGTGATAAAAGTGTTATACTTAAGTAAAATAGTTCAAGAGCTACATTTACAACTTATTCCCTTTGTTAATCCAGGCTCTTTTGTAGAATAGACAATTTGCCTTCCTGTGCCAGGCAGCTCGTAAAAGACGGGTACAACTTACCGTCACTAGCACCGTAATCAGTGTAGCATCTGACTAGGTGGTAGAGTTCATCTAATCCTGATGCTATAATGTCAGTGCTTGCCGAAGACGTGTTCTGATTCGGAGTAAGGTAGCTTAACTTACTTTTCCTTGAGGCCCAACATCCCGATCTCAGGTTGGCAACGCATCATTACCAATTTTCGTGTCTTTAGGTGGCGTTATTTTCTTATCATCAGGAAATTCGTCTGCTTGTTTGCCTTTCAATATCATACAAAAAATAAACAACACTTCTATTCAAGAGCTTGAATTTTTTTAATTCAAACGGACTTTTAAATGGATTAAATGAAGTAGGTTCAATGAGTTCACAATAAACTTGTGAACTATTTGTAAGTTTGATACTGTGAACTAGTTTCGTCATCCTGACAGTTAATCTCCCCACGTCATTGCTATTTTGATCGGAAAACGCTTGTCATTTGCAACAAACTTGCCAGAGCTGGCGGAAATTGTTCGGATTCTGGGACAACTCCCAACGTAATATGGGATAGTACATTTTTATGTCAAAAGATATACGTAGCAAGCGAACAAGTGACTATCCAGTAAAGGATAATCGTCACCTGTAGACACCATAGATGTTTCCGGTGCGTTGCTATTATTTTGATGAGATTATCACACTAATATTATAAATGTGAAAGTTTCTTTGTTTGGATGTTTGTCTGTCAATCACATAGAAACTACTGAACGGATTTTGATGAAATTTAGTATACGGAGAGGGTCAGAGCTGACTTGGGTGATAGAATACTTTTAATCCCGATTAAATGCTTCCTTGGGAATTCCGTGCGAGCGAAGCCGCGGGCGGAAAGCTAATAGAGAATATGTTCAACTATGTAAGCTACATATCATCTTTTTTATTATATTAGAAGGTAAACATGCAGACGGATTTCCTGGTGGTAAGAAATTCAAGACGCCTAGAGACACAAAAGATGGTAATGGTGCGTTGCCAACCTGAGGCAGGGATGTTAGACCTCGAGCAAAAGTAAGTTTACCG
>NJDD01003696.1:75658-101477 GCA_002245505.1 Calephelis nemesis | reverse complement strand
ACGTTTTTTGGACAGCCTTAGTAATGTCAAATGGCAGCCATATTTAGTAGCCAGCGGCAGGCTTTTTTGGTAACTATTTCATGTCCATATACTTAGAGGTCAATGATTAAAATACATTACTCTAAGACAAATTCTATTGTCTTAGGAAATATTAAAGGAGTAGTACCAGAGACAATATTAAGATTTTAATTTTATTTTAACCAATTCGTTTGCTTATTCAATCTATTAGCTTTTTAATACACACTTTGTATGCTAATTAAAACAAATTAAATATAATTTGAAGAAAATATTGTTAACCTTATGCAATGTTTCGTTCTACTTGCCAATTGAAAAATATTATAACTTGGATTACAATAATTACTTTTTAACACTGAAGATAGATCTACACAATATGATGAAGCAGTTAAATCAATTGCAAAAGTTTTTAACGCATCGGCGAAATTTTGTGATGCCATCGGTGGTTTTTTTTTTGTTTTCAAATTTTTGAAGTTATACTTCTTTTGGTAAATTTTTACGATGCGCGCGCACACAGTCATGAAAAACAGACATGATGAAGTTAGCTATAGATAACATTTTAGTTTTTCAAAAAAAGGTACCAACAAAGTAAAAGTAAGGACATCTACGTATGTTTGCGTGAGAACTGACAACTGTATTCACAATATTTCTTTATGTCTATGGTTAGTGTCATTTTGTCTACAAATGTAAAATAAGGCAAAAGATATAAAATTTTAAAAAGATTTTTAAGTATAACTTCTAACGCGTGTACACACAATTTTTTATACGCACATTATTGTCAACTCAAACTAACTGTTCTCATATTTAGATCTTCCCAGCACGTGATCTCAATTCTGATCTGTTGGTAGTTTATATATCAATGTCGACGTGCACAAGTAGCACTTATATGGCTATTGCAATAATTATTAGTCATAAAAAAACCCGTGTTGGTCCGGTCTCCTTTGTCCATCATAGAATATACCATTTACCTTCCTACCGGGCAGCTTGTAAAATGGGAGCATAAGCTTACTGTCACAAACACCGCGACCTTGGACTAGGTGGTAGAGTTTTGCAGCGACGCACCCGGACTGTTACCACCGCCTTACCTATTCCTGCCGCCATAGCGTCGTGACGCGTTCCGGTTTGAAGGGTTAGGTAGCCGGTAAACTTACTTTGCTTACTCAAGTTGGCATCGCACCATTACCACTTTTCGTGTCTCTAGGTGACGTGATTTACTTACCGCCAGGAAATCCGTCTACTTGTTTGCCTTCTAATAACATAAAAAAAAATATCAAAAATATTAACTTTAGTTAATATTCAAGTTTTCACTTCTGCCGGCACTCCCGTTTTTTTTCGAGGTAGAGTTTTGCGACGACGAGTACGGATTGGTACCACAGACTTACTTTCCTGCCGACATAACGTCAGTGCTTTGCTGTTGAAGATTTCCAGTCTGGTTTGGTTCCAGAACAAGGTAGCTGGTAAACTTATTTTTGCTCGGTACCTAACATCACAGCCTCAGGTAAGGAACGCATCATCAGCACCTTTGGTGTCTCTAGGTTTTACAAGGTTTAAACAAAATTACTCAAATGAAACCAAATACTACCTACATACCAGTATATACGACTAGTAATTGAAGCTTTGTGTGTCACGAACGTCTCGTAATGTTTCGCTTAATAAAGTTATTTTTCCAAATGATAAGAAATAAATCACTAGGGGCCGATTGCACGTTCCTGGGTTAAATTTAATAATGAGTTTATCTGTCAAATACGAAGAGATTTAACCCAAGTTAAAGACTAAACCGGAGTTAAATATTTAAACCCCGAACGTGCAAGTGGCCCTAGGTGAACCAAACATAAAAGCCCCAAGATTTACCAAGTCATCACAACAATTTCACAGGTGCAATAAGTCTATGTTCGCGAATCGCATTTCTTTCTGGTTGAACGTGAAAGGGCCTTCCTTCTCTATCAACAACGAGTGCTGCAGCGGCACCACGGCTCTGGAGCTAGCCTACTACGATATGTTGCGTGGAACCTGTGACGCAGCGATCGTTGGAGGTGCTAGTGTGTGCCTTCATCCGCAGTCTTCTGTACATTATAATAGGTAAGTCCTGGTGTGATGGCAAAAGCATTTGATTTTATTAAAATATTACTTAAAATCACTGCAAAGTATATATACAGATGGCCAAGTTTTGGAATCTCGTTTCACCTGACATTATGGGCAATTTTTTTTCAAATCTTTATATAAATCGAAATAAAATCATACACATATTGCATATATTCCCAATTTAAAGTTCTTCTAATTCTTGTTGTTTGCCTTCAATTTTGTTTATTTTTTAGATTGTACGTTTAATGTTTGTTTGTTTATTACGTCTACAAAACGGAGGTACAACTTATATAAAACATATTAAATTAATCCTTATAAAATAAACATTTTCTAAGCTGACCTCTTCTGGATGTAAACACTACATGCTAAATAAAGAAATAATAACCATTCCTATAGTAGATAGTAGAATTCGAGAATAACCGAGGGAAACTTTCAAAATGTTTTGTACTCTTTGAAGACATAATAACGATTGCACCTAATTTCGTCTAAAAATTCAACTCCAACAATGAGAACTCCGAAAATGTTCTATATATTTTTTTAATTCTAACAATTACAATTCCTTACTCCTCTGTTTCTAATGTTCAGTTCAGTTTCCAATTATTAAAATTTATGATGTCCATAGCTATAGGCATATGCTATATCCTAATTTGATTTTCTGTATTCAGATTTGTTTTTATCTATATATATATAAAAATGAAACCCGTTTTCCTTGGTCACGGCATCACGCGTGAATGGCTGGACCAATTTCACTCATTCTTTTTTTGTTGTATTAGTTATTATTAGGAAAAGATTCTTACGGAAAAAAATCTTAAATCTCTCGAAAATTTTGAAAAATATACATTTAATTTTGCATATTTTAAAAAACGCGCGTAACAAATGTCAATATTATTCACAGCCATAGACTACATTTAATTGAAAGAGCATCGTTTGTACGGAAACGTGGTTACTTAATTAAATTCGAGCATCATTTGTTCGGAAACGTAATAACATTGTAATTTTTCCCATACAAACTGAACGGGCGGTACGAAGTTCGCCGGGACAGCTAGCTTATAATAAAATAATTAACATGCCCGTTAACATAATCTCAACCTCATTAAAGAACATCATGTTATTTAACGAAGTAAGCCGATTCAACATTTTGTTAGGATAATTTTCTCTCTGAACAGCGTCAGTATCATTATATTCTAGCACCAACTGAAATCTGTAAGGGTGCTTACTAAATCTTTCTCTTAAATCTTTAAGATTTACTTAAATCTTTCTTCAAAATCCTGTTCAAAAACGATATTCTGGGTACATTCAATGCGCTGCAACGCTTATGAAAAAAAACTGTGTAGGATGTGCCACTGTGTATATTTTTTGTTCCGTACGTAATATTCTTCAGCGACCTAACCTTATCTTCTTTACGTTGTTTTGCGTCAAACCGGTCTTCTCAAACTTAATAACCCAACTTTAGATTGTTTGAAGAGTTGGGGTATCATCAAAGTTTTGTGTAACCCTTTGTTCTCTAGAAAATAACGCCACCACACAATTATGGTTGCCTGTTGCTGTTTTGATAAAACTTGATTACACGAAACGGTCGGTCCACTGTGACTAAATGTTCCATCGCGACTAAATTTCTGGAAACAGATGTTACTGACCCACTATCTGCTTCCTCTACACCGCATACACAAGTTGTTTTTGATTTATTCAAATTTTACTTTTTAAAAGACATATATGCCACTGTTAGGTATTGTGATTTAGACATGTTTAACGTATTTTTATTACACTGGGTAAATGATTCTTTTTCTTCTGAACATGGGTATATTATGGACATGTTGATTAAGGACAATAGCATTACGAAAAACACAAACTTTGCAGTATGAGTCAAAATATTAGTTTCAGTACATACTTTAATAATATAATTTTCGTAAATAAAAGTTTTGTGAACATCGTCGGTAGTATTAGAAATTGAAAAAATTTAGGACAAAAAATTTTAGGAAGAGTGATGATCAGGATAACGTATCGTTAGAAAGAACAAATTCAGGCACAGAAATTGAATCGAGCCAATATGAGAGTCCATATTGGCTCGATTATAATAGTATTTATTAATAAAGTTGGTTTTTGAAGTTTGAAGACATTGGAAATATTGTTAATTTTCAGGATTACGAAAATGAGCGTGGATGGTAAATCTAGGTCGTTTGATAGTAATGCTGCTGGGAATGTTAGATCTGAGGCTATTAGCATTCTCTTCTTACAAAAGGCAAAAGATGCTTTACGGTAAGTATATGTTGCCTACAATTAACTAATTTATTTTTAGATATAAGGTCCATAAGTATTTTTACTTTAGCACTTGCCCTGTGCTTGGGATAATATTCTATAAATTTTAAAGAAAGAAAAAATTTCGCCTCATTGTGTATCTATAGGACATAACTACCCGCGTTAACGGGTTAGAAAGGAATTAAAAATTTCGCCACGGGACTTGAATCCTCAGTAGCTCAATTGGTTAGAGCATTCGTCGGCTTGAGACGAAAGGTTACAGGTTCAAATCCTGTCTGGGGCGAAATTTTTTCTTTCTCTTCTCTCAAGATATTCTTGTTTAAGTTAACAAATAACGCATACTTCATTCTGCCTAACAACACGAACAAACATTTTTGTTTGCAGCGTTACTCTTTAATCAACTTACCAATAGGTGTTGCAAAACGGATGAGACCAGGTTGCATTCCGGAAACATCAAATTTTTGAAAGACTAATCTCGTGAAATCTACATAATATTTAACAAAAACAGAGTATAATAATACTCAATTTAACGCTGTTAGACTGATTATGGCACTGAAACGCATAAAGACCACCAATCTAAGAAGAAATATCACTTTCGTATCATTTCCTCCATTAAGTGTCGTGATTCAGTGTATCAAAAGCACATCTGAGGTCTTAAAAACAAGCACAAAATTTAGTGTTCTGATCACTGCAATAATTTACGATTCCTTTTAGTCTAAATATAGTCATATCTTTATCCTCTTCTACCATAGTATATCGGCCACTATTGTGGCCAGTGAGATATCGACCATAATTGCAGTAACAGAAAAATTGTTGATGTAATTTTTGAAAATAGGAACAGCCAACAGACTAGGCAAGGTATTTCTCTAAATATCAACACGTTAGGAAAAGTGTACAAATACATGCTAATAAATGGTATTTTTTACTTACAAAGCACAAGTGCTTACATTAAGAGCATGCCTTCTTGTGATACATATGTAAAACACAGTCCCTGTGAATAGCCTCGTTTAGTATCTTCTTTTGCTTCCTATGTAGATTTTTTTCCAAAATTTAACTGTTAGGGCCATAACTCACCGAGACGCCATGGCGACGTGGCCAGCGACGTCGCCAACTAGTTCGTATTGAGATGCGTGACGGCTAACGCACTTGGCGACCGAATAGCGACGCTTTGGCGACGCAAGAACGCTAGACCTAGCCAATGCAACGATGGCCACGTCGTAATGGCGTCCCGGTGAGTTATGGCCCTTAGATATCAGTAAGAGCTGACAGACGTCATAACCAGGAGGGCTTAAATCAAAATTCTGTTATTTTATGGATATTGCAGTACTTATGCAGAGGTTGTTTATGTTAAAAATGAGTTCACATCGGTAATGGAGGGAAACCTAAGCCCCAAATATGGATTTTATCGCAACCCTACAGACTACGAGGCGTTTCTTAAAATGTTTTATGAAGAAGCCAAAGTGAAACCGCAAGATATTCAATACGTGGAGGCCTTTGGTTCAGGTTTGATTCTTTCCTAATCGTTTTAAAGATTAAGATTAAGAATCAAGATGTTTGTATTTAAAATTTTTACACAACTTACATTAAAAAAAAGAGTATCTTCACGCCCTTATCCCCGAAGAGGTAGGCAGAGGCACAACCGGCGCCAGGTGGCAAGTCTATCGCCAACCGGGCACATTTCCAATCCCGAGCAACATTTTTTTTGTTAGAAAATTGGAAATTTTTTTTTCTTTTTATTGCCCGACCCGGGATTCGAACCCGTTCGAACCTCATGTAGCAAGTCCAACACCCGGACCGCTAGACCACAAAGACCACATTTTTATTTTTAAAACATTCTTCTTTATTATAATATGTCTAAGGTATTGTAACTTTATAAAATTTCGTGCTTCTTAATGCACGTTAAAGTTGAAATTGACCAATTATAATTAAAACTTTTTTATTTAAAGAAAATTGATTAAAAGGTATCAACTCAGTCAAATGTAAAAATAAGAAAAATTGTAATTACACTTCTTAAATGTTTACCACACTTAGGCTTTCGAGTAAAACTATTCCAGAAATTTACGTTAAGATAAATCAGAAATTAATTTATTCTTTCAGCTGTACCAGAGGCTGATAAAGTTGAATTGGACGTAATTGATGAAGTATTTTGCAAAAACAGAGATAACAAGCTATTGGTAGGAAGTGTAATATCCAACATTGGGTATAGTGAAGCTGCTTGTGGAATTAACTCTATGATAAAGGTAATAAGTTACTAAAGAATAAACATAACAGCGGTTTCTCTAAATTTTTTGATAAAATACGTTGCCGGTTGCAGAGCTTTTAATGTTACATACCTAATAATGCAGTAACGAACCTTTTCGTTTCGCAGGAATATAATAACACTGTCATACATACATAATATATATATATATATATACATAGGAATGTAATAACACTGTCGCCAGCCAGTAGAATAATAATTGTATTATTTGGAAAGCCAGATTCTTTTAACATCTGATTCAGATTATTTTATCTGGCAGTAAATTCTTATGAGTGCTCTTTTTCATGTAATGAGGCAGCCAATCACAAAAACCTGCTGATCTTAAAAGTCGATAGTGTCATGTAGACACCTAAGATGTTATAAGTATCTTACAATAATTTGTATTAGTGATTAGATCTAACGTGCAGGTTTTCTGCTAACCTAACTTTATGGACCAATAATTAGTATTGTCATATTACAGAGACAAGAACAAGTATAACTGTGGATGTCAGCAATGCCTTGATCCATTTAATTGTCCCATTATGTAACATTTTCTGCCTCATCTTTTTGCATCTACAAATAAACTAACAAATAAGTCGAGTTTAATTTAAGCTTGTATTATTTCCAGATTCTAAATTTTCAATATACCTAGACATAACTTACATGTAACATAGATAAGAACCATCTTGATATCATATCATATAAAAAAATCGAAACGAAATCGGTATATCCATTTAAAGTATTTTTTTCCCTAGACACACACAAATACGCGCGCGCATGCGTCATATTAACACCTCTCTTTTTTATGTGCCTTAGATGAACGGCTAAGATTACGAAATATAAAACTGTAATTTTTAATTATGATCCATTAGCTTAATACTTAGGGTTTTTTAAATATATATTTAAGTTAGTTGAGGTTCGAATATCATTATCAAAACTCTGATGGACTGAAAATCAGCCTTTATTTCTGATAAATAACAGTATTTAAAAAAATTAAAATTAATAATTGAACACTGTGAGGAGACAGTCAGTTTGATGACACATGAAAACCGATGTATGTAAAAAAAATTATATCCTATTTTATTGGATTCAAAATGTTTAAATTTATCTCACAAAAAAGCCCATGGACGAAATTTTGTTTAATTTTTTTGTTAAAGACTTAAAAATGTATATTTTTTAGGTAGTATTGGGTTATCACAACGGCACGCTAGCGGCTAACCTACACTGTGACTCTCCACGTCAAGACGTAGCAGGATTACGGGAAGGTCGTATACAAATCGTAACTGAACACGAAAGATTCAACCGTTCCTATTCTGCTGTAAACGTCTTATCGATCACTGGTGTCAACTCCCACATTCTTCTAAAGGGACACAATAAGATAAAGGTATGAATTTATACACCGAATCTTTCGCCGCTCAACGGGGCATATCTGCTCCGAGACCTATATAGGCTTCTAAAAAACTTGCAAAACGGGTTAGACCTACTGTACCGCCCACCGCGCTCCATTCTTAATTCAAGTTTTCTCAAGTAAACTTTGTGTGTTCGAATAAAATTTTTTTAGTCTGTAGCAGTAGTTAAAGTCAGGGGAGTCCAACTTGCACTTAACCACTTTTACAATTTTTAAAGGAATAGTTAAGATTTTTTAGAGCGCCAAGTTGCATCTAAACTTTGTTTCAATTGTAGGACCCTTCTCGCTACAAATCATCAATTCCACATCTAGTGCTGGTGTCAGCCAGAGAAGATTCTGCTGTTAGAGCGATATTTGAAGATCTCAAAAGCCGACCCATTGATCCAGAAGAATTATCTTTGTTCCACAATATTCACGAGTCGAGAATTTCCGGTCATCTTGGCAGAGGGTTCACAATTTTAGGTAAGAATACACATCTTGTTGGTTCTCAACTTCTTTGAAGTGTATAGGTTAATAGCTTGCCTATTAAGTAGCACATAAGAGGTATGTGTCAGTCTATTTTTCAATGTATTGTGATCTTCACGAGGTAGCAGATTGCGACGATACTACGAAAGTAAAATGCCTGTTCATGGTATCGTGTGCTAATCTTGAATGTTTGCTGTCAGAGGTTTTCCTCTTAGTATTTTTTCTTTGTTTTTGTGTAAATAAAAACAGATTTTGTAAAATTTAATTATATTTGTAAAATTTTCTACATATTTTTTTCGATATGTGATTGTTCTTAAGCTTGAAATGATTTCTATTAATTGCTTACTATATATAATATTATTTTTCCAATTAATTATTCAAAGATCTGAATAAGCATATTCATAAAAGAAAATTATAAATTTGTAAATTCGAATTTAGATTTTATTCGAAAAAATCGAACATCATGACAATTCAGCCATACATGCGTTTTACAAACACCTCTCTTCATGTGAAATTGGTGCATCTGCGGAAACTCACAGTGTATACAGAAATCATACCCACTCCTGTATTTTTCAGTAATTATATTATAAATAATAAAGAAGTACATTTCTTCTCTAAGTGATACATGATGAAATTTTAATGTATGGATAGTCCCCAACATTGTGAACTTGAAGGACCCGATAGGTAGGAGAGAAGCCGATAGTATTTTTATTTAAACTGTAGCTAAAATAAAATAATTAATGTGCAACGCTGTCCGAATTATGATGAAGTTCGATTCACTTGAAAAATTATATGATTGTTTGTATTTACCGTGTTCTTTTTTTTAAATTATATTAGACTAAATCTGCTAACAGACGTTTCCTGTCTTAACTACATATATTAATCTAGTTGATCGCTTTTGATTTGATAATATATATTGTCTTTTTTTTTAATAAACAATCCTAACAATAACTAAATTTTGCGAAATTGATCCATCCATTCAGGCGCGATGTTATGACCAAGAGAAATTGGAATTCATTTTTACTAAGACATGTAAGATAAAATAAAAATATAAAGTATATTTAGATGAACCACAATTTACTTCATTAAACATTTTTAGACACAAACGAGGAAAACAAAACTGTTAGCCTATTTGAGGTTGTGAGCTACTTTGACGAAGCCGAACGCCCGTTGTGGTTCGTGTACAGTGGTATGGGATCTCAGTGGGCTGGCATGGGAATTGACCTGATGCGTATACCTATATTTGCTGCTTCTATAGAAAGGTATGTAAAATTGAAGGCATACAAATGCCATGCCAGTAAACATCATCACGGAACTTGACAATAGCATTACATGTAGCGTCAAGGATACGTAAGACAGTGGTATCAATTAAGGTGGCGGCTGCAGAACTCTACGACATAAATAAGAGTGAAATTATCCAGTAACCTCAGTCACTAGATCACCACTCACGAGAGACGGGGTAGCCACATCTCGATATTGACAAGTTTGATGCAACAGGTAAAATAAAGATCAAACTCATTGTTCCCATGGGGCCAAATTTTATAGAATAATTTTAGGGCTCACTTATTGAATTATAATAGTGGCGATATAAAGAATAAAGATTAAATATACCCAATTAAAATAAACACATTTTAACTCTCATATTGTTTAATTAATAGACACTGAGTAAAGTACTGAAAACTGTACCTTGGTTCATTCTGGTATTATTAATAGTCCTTATTACAATATTGTACAGATTAAAATATTTAATAAATTTCTTTCCTATGTTAGTATACGTAGACGGTTTTTGATACTGTGACGTATCTTATAAAAAAAGTTATCATCTATATTCTACTTGCAGGCCAAAAAGATCATTAGATCCATTCGTGCTTACATAACTTTTGAGACTTTTTTTGACAACTGCTACCGTTCGCTAAGCTGTCTTGTAGATAGCAGTTTTAAATATGCATTAAAAAGGCTACAATAATAAATTTCTATTCATCAGATGTCACAAAGTGTTGGAGCCAAAGGGAATTGACTTGATTCATATAATTACGACACGTGACAAAACAATATTCAACAACATCTTGCATTCATTCGTGGGCATAGTAGCTGTGCAAATAGGACTCACTGATGTACTTCGGGAGCTGGGGATCCATCCAGACAAAATCATTGGTAAAGCACATTTTGATACTTTTTGATTGTAAATATGAAAACTGGAGAATAAAGGTTAAATCCATAATTTTGTAGTAATATGTGATTTTGTAGTAAGAGCATTAGGATGCATGAAATTTACACTTTCACATCCATCAAATAAAAAGTGGTACATTATACTCGAATTAAGTAATACCTTACTGGCCATATTCATATTCATCTTTACAGTCAGTTCCTTCTTTTGCGTTCAATATCTGCATCGTCCTTTAAATCATTAGTCATTATGTAGCCAAGCTACGTAAATAAGTGTACTCGTTTCGACGCAAATATATTTCCAGGACACAGTCTAGGCGAACTTGCATGTGCTTATGCTGACGGATGTTTCATTGCAGAAGAAACGATACTTTCCGCATACAGCCGAGGGCTGGTATCTATAGAAACTAAGTTCATTCGTGGATCTATGGCTGCAGTTGGACTTGGTTTCAAAGAGGTAAATATATCTTTGTACAATTGTACAATTAAGTACCTTAGATTCATCTGTTCTAGCCTTATCGCCCGAGTTAAAAGACAATCAATGATTGTTTTGTAATCAGCATATCCTCCATCCAGCAATCTTACTGCTCATATATTACACTAATATTTATAAGAGCTCATCCACAAATAGAAACTTACTACAAATGTGAAGTTGGAATAACCTTTGAATAGCCGTTTTTATTCTTGTGCTTAGAACAAATTAGTATTTTGATATAATACCTATCAGAGGGTAACTTTCTTGTAAGTCTTCAGAAACCTGCATAAAATTTACTAAAACGTCTCTTGCAAAATATGAAAACATATTAAATTGACTGAGATAGAACACTCAATCAATTAAAGACAGAAAGAGTTAGAGACTTTACCCAAGCTGTTTGACCATAAACCTAAAAGAGAATAACGCCTTGAAAGAAAGATGGGCTCAAAGAAGTGTAAGGTTTATAAATCACGAAACTGGTTTTATTTTAGGTTTTAAAATATGTCCGCCCGAAATTGAAGTTGCCTGCCACAACGCTTCTGATTCTAGCACTATTTCTGGGCCTGAGGATATCATGAAGGACTTCGTTTCTACGTTGACCCAACAAGGAGTGTTTGCAAAGGAGGTGCCTTGTTGTAATATTGCATATCATTCGAAATATATCGCCGAAGCAGGTAAGCCATATCGTTCATAAATTTTATCAGATCTAGGTACAATTCAAATGTATATTATGATAGATTTTCACGTGTCTTTTATTTCAGCAAATTTATGAAATATTGCTAATAAAATATATGTCTTAATGTTTACATATATACAAATTTAGTAATGATATCAATGAGTAGCGCCGTTCAACTGTACTGATTAGAATTATCAGTACAGTGTAAGGTCGATGTAGGTTCGGATCTTTTACTATGAGTCACAGTTACCCGCCTTATATACGCCCTATCCATCACGAATGCGCGCGTACCTATTTCATTATTAAAATAACGTCTTTTAAACATATGATAACTATCAAGATTTAAAACGGAATGTTATCAAAAGGAATTGCGTTCAAAATTAGACAGTTTTGGTGAATAATGTATGTATTTAGATAAGGAATCAACTGTGTCTATACAAGGGGAGAAGGGATCATATAGCAAACAAAACGAGTGCTGTTTGTACACTGATTTATTACTAATAAAAATGTCACAATGTCGAAAGTTAAATTCAGCACGTTTGACCTAATTATTACTATACTTTGTACATCCTGGGACTCAGGGAAAAGGATACTAAATGTAACATGTAAACAAATGAAATGAGATATATGATATAAAGAACTAAAACATAATGTCCATAAGTAACTTAATGCCTCTAGATAAATTGGGTTAAGCCAATTTGTGCCACAATTAAAATTAACAATCTCTAATTTACGTTCGCTAATTTTCGGAACCGACAACCGCACAGATTTATTACACTTGGCACTTTTTTTTTACAAATGTCTGTGTACTAGTGCTCGGAAAAACCAAACTCGATGGTGATAATGATGACGGCTACTAGAAATCCAGGTGTGCTGAGAAAAAAAAACTTCTTTAATCGGTGAAAAAAGTTTTAACTTAAAATTACTTTTTTAGGTCCTATTTTTCTGAAGTATTTAAAAAAGATGATAAAGTCTTCAAAAGCTCGAAGTGACCGTTGGGTTTCGACGTCTATTCCGCAAAGTAGATGGGATGAACCTATCGCTAAATATTCTTCAGCTGAATATCATACAAATAATCTATTGGTATGTATTTACTGAGTACACTAATTACACAAAATGTGAAAATATTTATTTGTGATAGATAGCGAGCAAGTACTCGTCTATTCTGGTGGTAAGCGATAACCATAGACTTTAAGGCCCCATACCCAGTCAGCCAGAAGAGCCAATCACCGCGCTCCCCCGTTCCATGATTACTATGAACAACGGCGCTCTAAAGTAAATAATGTCTTAAGCGACAAATCACTATTTTTGACACTATAAAAGTAATTGGAAAAAAAGTATAAAAACTGAAACACTTATCTTTTAGGTATAGTACTTAGCTATGTTTATGGTAAATCTGGTGTCGATATTTTCATAATTGAAGTAGACAGAAAGCAAAAGCTTTCAAAAAAGGGTTAACTTTTTGATATTTTTCTATCGAGCAAAGTGAAATGAATCGTGTTTTGGAAACACTAGTCTAGTAAAGCATATTCATGTTAATCTTGTGTATTTTCGTCAGCAAGATCCATGATTGCTTTGTATGAAAAAAACAGTAAACTGCTGACGTATTTTAGCGTATATGGCCCCTTAAGCACCATAAATGTTACGAGTGCGCCGGTTTCCTGTAGCTGAGGTTTTAGGCTCATAGTGTAAGTCTACCGGTTTTACTTTTCCCTTCAAACCTGAACATTGTCGGGGATCCCTACCCGGGTAACTTGTTGCCCATCACTCTACCACCAGTTGAAGTTAGATAAGAATGTATTTTTTTGAACATACCCTAAAGTACAAGGTTTGTCATGATCTAAATTCCCTTAGAGAAAAATACAGACAAGTAATTTTCATTAAGATTTATATTATCATTAAGACTTCGTTAAGATAAAAATTAGGAAAAATAGATAAACGCCTTTGTGATCTGCGTGGGTAGCATATCTGCCATGTTCGATAAGATTGATTATCTTGGGACCCTTGTACGGTTTTCGGGTCAAACAAATTAAAACTGCTTATTTTCAGTTTTTCATTAAAACAACTTTACCCGTGATTGGATGACTATCAAATTGAAGAACTAGGTGATTCGGCTAATCGTTGTCGCCACGGCATACCTCTGCCTAAATCATCGTAGATAGGGGCGTGTATATATATATTTTTTTGTAATAGTTAAAAATTCTTTCAATTTTCTTTTGGCAATCCAGGATTCTATGAAATAGTGCAGGCGTAGTTCCTTTGTCATTTGCACTATGTCTAAGACTAGATTATACACTGCTGTAAAGACATCTCTTGATTACAACTGTCTCATTTATTCCTCCAATCCTATCTCATTAGTTTTCCTCTGTCATATTTCGATCTAAAGGGTAATGTATCCAGTAAACTTTCTTTCCCGAAAGGCCCTTCAAGTTGGTAGCCGTTCCTATTTTTTACTATTTCCTGTCATCTCAAAAAGTTCAATTGACAAAAGTTAGTTAACAAAGCGATTTTCAAATCTGAAATGGTTAATGGATATTCCAGAGTTCAGTGTTGTTCGAGGAAGCTTCGAAACTTATTCCACCAAATGCCCTGGTTATCGAGATTGCACCACATGGACTCCTACAAGCTATCTTGAAACGCTCTCTACCAGAATCCTGTAGCAATGTGCCTCTCGCAAGACGTGGACATCCTGATAATGCACGATTCTTACTAGAAGCTATTGGAAAGTAAGTTTAATTATGTGTAGCATGGGGAACCAAAGAAGGACTGACAAATTCCTTCACTATAAGAAGAAACGCAAATTGCATAAGATACTAAAGACGTTTTCGATTGAGACATCGTCAGCAGGCAAAAACAGTGAAACAAATCCGAGCAAATCATGTCGATACTGAACTATACAATTTGACTGTAGTAGCGGAATGTCCCTGCAATTTATATTGACATTATAATAGGTTTTAAATGATATATGCTGCATACTGTACATATTTTATTTATTTATTTATTTATTAAAATTTATGCACAATATTGTACACAGGTTAAACTTAATGCTATATGGCATTCTCTACCAGCTAACCCAAACAGATAAGAGAAAAAATTAAACGACTAGGGTGCACTTAAAGCAATGATATTCTTAACATTGAATAAACAAAAGCAATTAATTAAACTAACTAAAGTATATGTACAGAGTTCTACATACAAATCTACGTGCCATAACATAACATAAAATACATAAATATACTTAATAAATAAAAATAAATATATACATACATACATACATACATACATACATACAAACATATTTTCTCAGCTTTTTCTGTCTCTATTATGTATACTTTATTTTCAAATCAAATGTAAAGTGAAAATCAAATTCATTAAATCAGCTAAATCCAAAACGAGGATTGCGACCGAAGCGCTAGCATCAGTTGCAATTTAAGTAAGCCTAAGACTACAGTGCGCTAGCTGAATATATTTTTTTTATGTATCTCGATATTATTGTTTCTTCCTGTATATGCGAATAACTTTATGCGTTTGTTTTCGTAGTCTGCTGTTGGTTGTTACTAAGCATCGTACCTAATTGTTAAACTGATGTGATCCATTTGTGTTATTGACATATTAACGTTTACTTTAAACTTACTATGACACTCTATCACTTATGTAGCCAACTTACCTGCAATATCTGCTACAACACTTACTTATCTGCATTTTGCAGTGGTTTAAATAATTAAAGACACTTTTTCTTGTATTTTCATGAATAATTATCATATCAATTTTCAGGTTCATTATCATTTCACTTCTTGCACACGTAAATACATTTTCATAAATTTTAATATTCGTACCATTAGTATGTTAAACATTTTAGGTTGTACATGGAAGGTTGCTTGCCTAAAGTAAAAATGCTTTATCCAAAAATCGAGTATCCTGTATCCAACGGAACCCCAATGTTGTCGCATCATGTTGAGTGGGCGCACTACGAAAAATGGTATGTTTTTTATGTAATAAATTAAAAAAAATAAATTAAAAGATAAGTATAAATTGCAATATACTTTAATTTTTAAGAAAAAACGTACTTTTGTAAGAGGCTTTTATTTATAAGGGCAATTAAGGCAAGAAATATACCTGAAAAGTACTATCCAAGACGTATTGGATAAGTCCAAATTCAGTAGATCATAAAACTAAATTGAAACAGATGTATCATGGACCATTTATAAGCTTTCATTAAAAACGCTTACGAAATATAATACGTTCCAAAATAACATTGATAATATAAAAAGATAATATTATGTGAGAACATTGCTCATATACTACCAACAAAACAGCGAGGGCTTACATCAGCTGATATTACTAAATGCTTACAATTTCGGGATCACGTCATTGAGAGCTGGAAATTTGTTTGGCTGAAGTTAAAAGTTAACTAAACCCGACTACGGCTGACTTAATTTAGTACAGTTCAACTCCGGAATGGTCAATGTTTGCTCGTCAATCGTGAAGAAGTCACCATTTATCGTATATTCCCTTCTTCAGCCCCTCCTCTGACAGTCACAGCTACTATTAAAATTATCGTCGTCAAAATTAAGCCCAAAGTAACTCCAGCAGTGTATTCAAAATATGTCTGTATTCGTGGTTATAATGATGTAATTTACATGAAGTGAAAGAGTATTACATGAAAATCTTAACTATTCTACGCTGACGGAATCACGGGAATAGTATTAATTTTATTTTATTTTTTAATTAGGTATTTGCCTCTTTATATCACTGCGGATAGAATACTAGCAGCTGCGTCTAAATTTGTAATATCTGTTCACGACGATGAACACAGCTACTTGAGTGGGCACATTATAAGAGGTAACTAAATCTAAATATTATAATCGTAATTTAAAAAATCTGAACATCTTTTTCGCCATACAAACGATATATAATTTAAACGAGTATAACCGAACCGATATTGTGTTTTGTTTGATTTAGATATTGAAACAATAAGGAAAACATCACCATTACGTCTGTATGCTATGAAGTTTACCAGAACAACTTTATTACGATTAAATGAAACAAAATAAAAAAATATGTGTGTTACTGAAATGTCAAAAATATTTGCTTTGCGCTTTATTTCATGACTGTCTTTAATGTCACAGTCAGAACTTTATTAAACATAAAGTTAATTATAAATAACAGTTTTTATCCATCTGGAACGGAAAACTAATCCAAATTTACTAGTAATCGAAAAATGGAACACAGTTTTCTTTAAAGTTACTTTTGTTGGAAGGCGTATTTACAACCGTCTAGAATATATTTTATAGCTATAGTTAACCCGACGTGAACGATGCTTCGGGTACCAGCTAGGTCATAATTTAGTATTTAAGTAAAAACATTCATTGAGTTCCTAAAGTGAAAGATACATATTAAAGTATATATAGAATAGTTAGAGCGCTCAATTCGCTAAATAGTTATTAACGCCAAATTAAGCCAAGATAGACATTTATATATTTTCAACCAAACTTATCTTTATTTTAGGTAAAATTCACTACCCTTTCGCTGCGACCCTAGTAAGTGTGTGGGACACTTTAGCAATGAGCTTAAAAGTTGAACCGAAAACATTATCCGTCCAGTTCAAGGACGTGCACCTTTTCTCTCAGCCAATTATTCACGACCGACGTCCACTACGTCTGAGTGTGACATTGCAAAGAGGTACCGGCCTTTTCGAGGTATGTCACTTTTTACTCATGCTGCATCACATTTAAAGACTCAACAAATTAAATACGCATTTGATGGTATAGTCTTGTAACGACTCGTCTATATTGGTAATACGTAATATTCCTGCCATGATGGTATTTACCATGTTTTGATTTCGAAAGGGGATTGAAATGGAAACTTAAGTACGTGCAAAGCTCCTTGTATGAATATCACCAAAACCCGATCTGAAAAAAAATCCTACTGGTCACCTCTTTGGAAAATTAGGTGAATTTTGTAAAAAAAAGTATCTTCACGCCCATATCCCCGAAGAGGTAGGCAGAGGCACAACCAGGGCACCCACAACTAACCGAAGACACTAAATCCCACAATGTGATAGGTGGCAACCCTTTTGCCAACCGGGCATCCAATCCCGAGCAACGTTTTTGTTATTAGAAAATTGGAAAAACCAAATTTTCTATTTGTTGCCCGACCCGGGAGTGGAACCCGGGACCTCATGCAGTCAAGTCCACCACCTGAACCACTAGACCACAGAGACGACATAGACTAAAATCCACCACGGTTTGAATTACTGCTATAATCTGTATTACGCTACCGTTCTTAATATTGTTAGTATGAAGCTGTATTGGAGGTTACACTCCTAACAAAGAACTGATGTCATTTCCAAATATTGCTTACACTCTCTAATGTACTGACGTCTCTTTTATTCTGGCTTTACTGAGATCAAGAGACTCTTAGAAAGAGAAGTAAATATATAAGAGTGAGTTAGCAATATTTGGGAATGGAACTAAGTAAAATTTTTAAAAGTGCTATCTCTAGTAAAAATATAACTCGTAGTATCGTGACTATTTGCATGAACCTTGGAGTCATTTAATCCTTGTTTACTATTAAGACAGATAAAATCTATGACTACATGAAGGAAAGGAAATGGACACAGGCTTCTTACTACTTCGTTATCTCAATGAGTTTTGGTGGGAGTATCAAATAAATTTTAAACACGAGCAAAGACAAGGGGCTTGCTGTTACCCTGGACTATATCTATTCACAATTAAACATTCCACTTTGTAAGATACTGTAAGATAAACAAGCAGATGGATTTCCTGACGGTAAGAAATTCACACCGTCTGGAGACAATAACGGCGAATTCGAATAAAAGTAACTTTACCGGTACCATATCCTCCGAACCAGAACACGTCAACGGCAAACACTGAAGCTATGGCGTCAGGAATAAGTAAGGTGGTTGTACCCATCCGGGCACGTCGCTGGGAAACTCTCCAGTCATATGTCGAGACGTTAGTAGCGGTAAGCCTATGCTTGCCTTTTACGGGCTACATCAGCTACTATATACCTGCTGATATCAACTTGTTTGCCTTTACATGCCATAAATATAGTTCTGTCTACGGCCCGACATTAATAATTCGTCTACATTATAATGTAGACGAATTAATAATTTTGATTACTGTTTTATGTTTTTAGGTTATGGATGACATTGTAGTTTTAGCTAAAGGCTACATATTTGGAAAAGTGACACCCAAAATATTGAATGTTGACTCGCCAAATGTTGATTCAGAATCCCTTGATTCAGATGATATATACCAGCTGTTCCAATCAAGAGATTATGGCTATAAGTATGCAGTTTTTTTTAAAAAAGCTTTGACAAAAAGTTGTGTTCGATCAAATATTACATCAAACATACAACTTTACAAGTAGTTTGAAATATAAAGTAACAGGAAATGACAGCATCTAATTGAAAAATACAGCCCGTATGTAGACGTAAATAATATTTGTGACAAAAAAAAACATTGCAGACGTGGATGCTAAATTATAAAGAAAAAACAATTGTAGCTTGTTTTTTATTTATTAAGGTATTTCAACTAAATAAGACCTCTGCTAGAGTGGCATAAATTCGTCTAAATTTAAAAAATCGAAAAATTCAAAAATCGAAATTCGAAAATATCGAAATTTTACCAATTTAACTTAAACTATTATTGCAAATAAATCCTTTGAGCTTTAACTGATATAAATTAAAATCAGGTGACATCTTGAATTCAGAGGCTTTTAAAATCTTGGCTGCAGTAATGGTTACTCTTACTTGGCCTTCAATATTGCTGCCATCTTTGTCCTTATATATATTTGTCCAAATTCTTGATTTTAAGTATTGGTTTTAAAGATTTCATTTAAAACTTTAAACGCAAATTAGTTCAATGGTGCGACCATATATTACACTCAGTAGTTTTTGAGAACACATAATTTTTATTTTATGGAATCAGGCGTTACTTTTCAGAAATCCATTATTACAGATGTAAACTTATTTTACATCTGTAATGCTTACATTTATTTTGCTAATTCCACGTAAACAGTGTAACCGTTGTGTTAAATGATCCTCCAAATGACACAGAATGTGACAAGCCTAACTGACGTTCCCATCGCCCAACTCCGCGACCGGAACACGAATAAAGGAAGAACTCGGGAAACAATATAAATTATCACGTCCTTCGCATGTGACAACCCTACCTAAAGTTAAGTAATCATAACATTGTTTCTTCGTTTCATTTTTAATTATATTAAATATAATGTCTCACCACTGAGAACACCAATAGGTGTTCTCAGTGGTGAGTTCTTCAACAAAGTTGGCGAAGGACGTGACAAGTGGTTTTGTTTCTCGAGTTCGGACTCTATTCGTGATCTGGTCGCGGAGGTGGGAGGTGGGAACTTTAGGTAGGGTTGTCACATGCGAAGGACGTGGCTAGCGTAACCGCCTAACTATACCGATCAGCCGCGAGGCTCGGGTTCGATTCCCGACGGGGGCAGACATTTATGTGACGAACATTTAGATGTCTGCATTTACGGGTCTGGGTGTTAATTAAATTTATTCTGGTATCTATTTAAGTATTTCTATGTATTATAATCGTTGACTAATACACACAACACAAGCATATAATTTGCTTACTTTGGGATTAGATTCAATTTGTGTAACTTGTCCAGAGATATTTATTGTTATTAATTTATTTTGTTTTCCGAGTTCTTCCTTTATTTTGTGTTCTGGTCGCGGAGGTGGGCGTTTGGAACGTTAATTATTAGGCTTGTCATATTCTGTGTCATTTGGAGGCTTATTTGCCACAAATGTTACACTGTTTATGCGGAATTACGAGTAGCAAAATAAAGACTTATTTTACATCTGACATATAAAAATCACAAATGTAGTTTTGTGTATGTACAAATACTATAAAAATTAAGTAAGTTTCTGCTATTGAATTAGATGAAAGTGGTAATTTGGGATATAGAAACGAAAAACGAATATTACTTCGTACTCTTAATATAAATATTAAACATATGTTTCTTTATTATCTAAGTTTTCACCAGTGTATTTTATTAAACATAATCAGATAATAGTTTTAGTTTGTTGCACAGTATACAAATATTACTTTGCTGTTAATCATAAGAACATTTTTTTCAGCGGAGCATTCCGTAGTATTTATAGAGCAAATATGACTCAAACAAATGCTGAAATAATATGGCAGAATAATTGGGTTACATTAATGGATGGAATGCTGCAATTCAATAATTTAAGAAGACTTTACAATACGGTGTCGCAACCCAATTTCATAAGGAAACTGACAATAGACGTAGATAAACAAAAATCAACCAGAACTCATAAAATAAATAATTTAGAAATTATAAAAGCGAAATTATTGGATTCTGGCAGTATAACCAGGTAAGACATTGTTAATGAAAACTTTTAATAATTTTTTTGGGCCTCAAAGTCTAAAGACAAAAAAACGTGAGTTCAAAACCAATTACGGTAGGTTATAAAACAACTTATTATAATGTATTAAGAGCTTATTAATATTTTATGCAAGAGAAAAAATCTTAGAATTTCATTGCCGAGTCTTAAACAAGATTTTGTTATTTAAGAAACAGATTTACATCACAGCGATAGTCAGAAACAAGGGGTGGTGGTCATTGGCAGGAGTTAGGATTTTTCATACAATTTTAAATATATAACGGCCTTATCTCGTGAGTTTTGTAAAATCCTAAGATTTTCTAAATTGAATTTTATGTGTATATACCCTTATTTCCTGCTTCTCTAGTATTGTATTTGAAAGGATTAAGTTTGCAGAATAGACCATCTTCCTTCTTGTCCGGCAGCACGTTAAAGGCGAGCATAGACTTACCATTACTAACATCGCGACATTTGACTAGAGAAAATTGGGTGATAGAATTTCGCAGCGACTCGCCCGGTTTGGTTCCACCGCTTTACCTATTCCTGCCGCAATAAAGGCAGTGCTGCCGTTGACGTATTCTGTTTCGGAGGATAGAATAACCAGTAAACTCACTTTTGCTTGAGTCCTAATAACCAGGCTCATGATGGCAATGTGTCTTTACAGCCTTTGGTGTCTCTAGGCGGCGTAAGTTTTCTTACCCTTAGGAAATTCGTTTGCCTGTTTGCCTTTGAAAAATATCTTTCACATTATTTCCTAGAAGTTATTTTCTATTATAGCAGTAGTACTAGAAAGTATAACTACATACAGTACGAGCGCTAATCGATTTGTTTCCATGCTTTCTTGTTTTGTTAAACAAATGTATTATTTTATTTTGTAGTTGTGGTGGAATTTTAATAGAAGATATTCAGTTTTTGGATGTACCACCATTAAACGAAAACATTTCTTTAAAATCTTTGAAATTTGTTCCACTATTTCCGCCTGCAAATTATGTTGATGTAAGTAGTTATTATGTTTGAATTAATTTAACAAATTGTTTAGTAGCATTGCAAAAAAATAACATTGAGTACAAATGCTTTAGTATGTTTTTAGTAACTGGTATATGTTTTTACTCAATTTACTTTTGACTTATCTGTATGAACTATGAGTAAAACAGTAAATAACTTTAATTAAATGTTAAATTCAATAATAAATAGCTTTCATTTTCCAGGAATCGACAACGTTAAATATTTACTTACAAATTATATCCGAAAACAGTTACAAAGATACGCTTAACCTTCTTGAAATAACCAACGATTCACAACACAGTAATATTGGTCAAGTATTACATGATGTGTTTGGAGTAAAATCTAATTATTTGCAAAAACGCAGAGATAGCATTTTGCAAGAAGGAGATAATATTATGACAGATATTGACTGTTTGATAACACATAATTTATCGTATGATGAAGAGGTAAGAATGACGACTATAAGTTTATTACTTTTAAATCAATTTTAATTAGGTAATCGTTAATAAAAACAACAGTATTTAATAATTAGTACGATCTTAGTAATATATTTCATAGGTACCACATTTCTAAGTTTATAGTGAAAGAATGAAAGATATAGCACATATAAATTTATGTTCCACTTTTTCCATCTGTTTTACAATAGGTTTGTAGCTATAACATCATTTAGAGCCCTAAAGTAGTATAGTATGTGTTTATTAACTAGATGGCATTAGTTTATCATTTCATATTTTTCTTCACGAGTTATTAAAAAAACATACACTTTTTAATGAAACTGTACCTTCACTAGGTGAATCAAATTACTAAGAAAGGCTATTTTTTATAAGGTCAATCCAAAATGGCTTTTCAAATGTTTAGACAGTGTTTAGCACATCTAAAAGACATACAAATAAAAAAAAAAGTGACTCAAATGACTCTGACAAATGACCACTAGTGAAATGTTTTTAGTGACCCTGACCAAACACGTACGAGTACAAACTACAAATGTAAGCGAATTCTGATTATAGCATAAAAAATGTACAGGAACGTGTTATGTTACACGCTACTCACACACAAAATATTGGAATTTGAAATAATAATCAAATGGTAGATTTTAACCTAAGAAAACGAGTTCGTTATGGATAACCAAATAGCTGTACGCTACTAAGCAGCAGGATTAGTATTTGTAACCACAAAACTTTTATTTTAACTTAAAAATGAAAGTAATGATAACATCGAAAGAATGTATTCTATATCTTGTTATAGAATAAAAATATATTTCAATTTATTAAAAGTCATTCTCGCTACAGGTACTGACGCTGGCGAATGCCTTGCTATGATAAACAATTATATTGCAACTCCTTTGCTGTAAAACATTAAAATATACTTTGTAAAGCATTTAAAGTCAATGAGTCTCTTCATACTTTCATCGGCTTAGGGCGATCACAAATATAACTAAACTTTTACCATATTTTTTTTCTAAATGTTCAAAATACCATTAAAATTAAAAGCAAATATGGACAATTATTAAACTTTTTTTTTTCAAAAATATGCACAAACCAACACCAAGAATCTATTTAACTTTTTAACTATTTTCTTATGGCTATTTTAAATTATCTTATTATTTTCAGATATACCGAGCACTAGGTTATATTCTGGAACGTGGCGTATTTATAATAAATCGAGAAAAAGATCTTAATAATAACCGTTCATCAATTTTGTATCGCGTAGTCAGTAGCCATGTTGTTGGTTCTTCAAAACTTGAACTCTTGTTATGGCGTCCTACATCTTGTCCAACTCCTAGTAGCACACTAACCATCCGCTCCTCTTCTGACTTAAAACGTCTAGATTCCACTTTGGCTGCCTTAACACCAAATCAATCTCTAACAGTTTTATCATCTTACCCTCCAGTTTCAGGGTTAAAATCTCTAATTAAGCAACATCGAAATAAATTTAATAGCAAACTCAATTTGATATCATTGAATCAAAAAATTCTTGAAGAACAATTTATGGATAAAATACCCTGGTCGGATTTGGCGTTTTCGATTATGAATCATGTAAGTAGCAGCTTTTCGATTATCGTCATTTTTAAGCGAAATCTAAATCAAGTTTGTTGCAGTGAGGATATTATGACTATATCGCTTGTTAGTGGACTAATATCGTTATTTAAATTATTGAATTATTCGTCGAGATAGCTCAGTTGTAGAGTCCTGTATTAGTGCGCCTGGATTGGTAACGTTGCTTCAGCTATTTTTACAGCCATAACTTCAACCACAAAACTTTATATCTTGGCCGTGTCTCTTATAATCAGAAATCTGTATGCTTATTATAATGTTATAGCATGTTTTAATAAAAAAACAAATTGATCAGCTTCATTAAATATAGCCTAAAACGAAACAATTAAGCCACGTAATGTTTTTGACTGAAAAGACGTTATTTACTCATAAGAATCTACACATATAATAAATCTGTAGAAGGGTTAATTCTGTACATTGAAAATATTGAAAAAATAAATAGCAGGGGGTGTTACTGGATCGATACCAATTTCTTTTTTAATTTTAAAATTAAATTTTAAATTAAAATTTTTAAAAAATAATTTTTGTCTGTCGGTCTATGTTCAGGTATCACGTGAAAAGTAACGGTTCGATTTCGATGAAACTTGGTATAATTATACGTTATTATACTAAGCATAAAATGGGATACTTTTTATGCTGGAAAAATAGGTAGAAAAAAAGAAATCTTAGTTTTTCAGTTTTATCATGCGAAGACCGACATCCGCGCGGACGAAGTCGAAGGCGAAAGCTAGTAAAGAATAAATTTTGAGACAAAATTGATTGAAGTGTTGCAAATCCTGGAATAAAACTTCGGAGTAAATAAGATCAAGACCAAGACTTGGTGTAGCCCTAGTATCACAACTACCATAACCGCATGTAATTTAATTTATACAAGCAGATTAACTCTGGAATAGTCTTCCTTACACGGCATTTTTAAATAAGAGATTTTTAAGAAAGGGTTAATAAACCTTTTGTATATCGCATGGGCAATAGATTGAAATTAAAATATGATTATCCATATCTCTAGGTAGCAATAAATAATCAGAATTCTATTTTATTACAAAACTAGCTGTTACCCGCGGCTTCGCCCGCGTAGTTTACTAATTTGATATTTAGCTCTCCAACACTGCTCGTTAAAATTTTAAGATGAAATGTAGCCTATATCGCTATCCAAAGTTTTATCTATTTTTTTGTAAATATTAAAATCAATTCAGCAATTTTGCCATCAAAACTGAACATGCACTTTTTGTTTTCTAATTTCACCTCAGATAAATAGTAGGAATACGTTATTGTATATAGCAAATTAAACTGTATAGCAAGTTATGGAAACCTCTAACAGATTTTTTTTCGAAATTTTAGAAATATAAATATCGTCTCTGAGGTCTAACCGTCCGTCTTCGGAATTACT
Source organism: Calephelis nemesis (assembly GCA_002245505.1). Lineage (NCBI taxonomy): Eukaryota > Metazoa > Arthropoda > Insecta > Lepidoptera > Riodinidae > Calephelis > Calephelis nemesis. Next base: position 75,840 of record NJDD01003696.1, on the reverse strand, counting down.
TCTTAAGATCTGGGGTTCTATTTCCGGTCCGGGCAACAAAAAATAAAAAATGTGAAGTTTCAATTTTCTATTACATGTAACGTTGCCACTTGCCCGGGATTGGATGGGTGCCCGGCTACAGGATAGTCATCTACCACATTGTGGGACTTAATGTCTTCGGCTAGTCGTTAGTACTCTGGTTA